>CAUYRH010124941.1:0-45277 GCA_963574655.1 Perodicticus potto | reverse complement strand
AGTACAAAAGCAATTCATGTAACCAAAACATTTGTACCCCCATAATATTCTGAAATACTCATCGACCCATGAATGGATTAACAAATTGTGGTATATGTATACCATGGAATACTATGCAGCCATAAAAAAGATGGAGACTTTGCATCTTTTATGTTTATCTGGATGGCGCTGCAACATATTCTTAGTAAAGTATCTCAAGAATGGGGAAAAAAGTATCCAACTACTCCATACTCTTGTGAAACCAGTATATAATCACTTACACATTCATGCAAATGATAAAACCCAAATTAAGTCCAGAAAGAAAGAGGGGAGAGGTGGAAGAGGGAAGGGGTGGGGGGAGAGTGGGTGGAGGGAGGGTATTTGGCTGGATCTCACCTAATGTGCACAATGCAAGGGTGCATTTCAAAACAAACAACTAAGAGTATATTATAAATGTCTTACCACAAAAATAAGTGAGGTGACGGTTATGTTAACCAGTTTGATTTCAGCATCCCGCATTATATATCAAATCATCTCATTATACCCCATAAATGTATACAGTTATGACTTAATAGAAAAATAAAATGACTAAGTGAATAGAGCAAGGAATCTGCATTAGTGTTTGCCTTTAGCATGAACATTCCCTGGTGGAAGCTGTTCAGGTGATTCAGCAGGCTCAGATGAAAGTGTGGCACAAACACTTCAAAGATGGTTGCCAGTGTGTTTAAGGTGATCTGCATTCTGAAAGGCCTGCAGGAAGCAGAGCGCCTGGTATGTGGAAGGCGTTGCGCAGGTTAGGTTAAGAGATGCTGGGAGACCCTTGTGAAGCCCTACCTGGAAGGGGACTGAGGCATCATTGTGCTCTGGACAAGGTCTCTTGTATCTTCTCCAGTGAATGTTTCTATTTTTCATATTACATGGCTGGATACTTTCTGGACAGGGGTTGTGTATCCAATTGGGAAAAGGGCTAAGGAATCATCTGAAGGATTTGGCTTCAAAGTTTAAAACCATTTGGAATTTGGAATATTTTAGATGAAACTTCACCCAGTGATTTATTTGGTGACACACCCTGTGAAATCTCGATAAGGTTTGAGGATCTACACAATATTTTTAAAATTTTGAAAGTCTTTCTCATACTTGTCTTTTTTTTATATGTTCATGAGTGCCATTTTTTGAAGAAACATATAACCAAGGTTATTTTCAAAGTTCCCTTAATTCCACGAATCAAAGACAAGGACTTTAAGTTGAAGTTAATGCACTCTCTCTGAGCTATTTATTTATGTATTAATTTAATTTTTTTTTTTTTTTTTGATTAGAAGTTCGGGAGTCATTGAGTAGGAAAGCACAATGTTGTTCCTGGAATGACCGATCACATTGAAAATTATTATTTTCTTTTTTCAAGAATTTTATGTAAAAATGATGGCAGTCTTTTTGTTGTAGAGATGACATGACTCATTAATGAATCAAGCTTTGTCTTACACTAGAAAGCAATCACGTGCTCAGGTTGCCTCTTTTAGCGCGGGCTCTCTCATCCATAAGCAGCTAAAAGTAGGAGCCAAACAGATGAATATATGAAAATAATTTAAATGTGCAACAAATCCCAGACCTTTGAAATGTAAGTGAGTAGCAAAGGGAATAATCCAGGATATCCCAATGGTCACCATACATTGGGAAAATGGGACCTTGTAGCTAAATGCACCTTAATTTACAGAATTTTTAACACAAAATTTTGTAAAACATTTACAAAATGTTTTCCGCATGTTGGCTGCTTCTTTCCACAGACAGACAAAGTCTTCTCTCCCTTTCATGGTGAACATGCTCCAAGGTATCTGCTGTTATGGGATTGTTCCTATGTTTGGAGATTTGCGGAACACTGTGTATATCTTGAGATATAAGCAGTGACTGTATTAGGCCTCCAAAGCCATATTTGCACAGCTAGGTGAAGTGCCCACAGCGGTATCTATGGAACAGAATGCTTCAGGTGAATCAGAAGAGTGAAGTCAGAGTTAAGAGATTTCATTAGCACCGAGTCTCTGCTGATCATTCAAAATAGAAAATTTAGATCTCATTTCAGTCTGGCCCACTGAACCTGGCCCCGGTAGTATGGCGAGTGTGTGTCCGTGATCACTGGGTAATCTTCCTTCTAAGGAGGCGTTAGTCATTGTTATTTCTGCCTTCCATAAAATTCAGAAGGGTTAACCTAAGGGAAGGGTTAGTCAGTGTTATTTCTACCTTCCATAAAATGTTTTATTTTACCACTGTATGGGTTGAAAGGATTTACCAAAGTGAAATAGTGGAAGAGAAGAACCCCCAAGTAACATCATTAAGTGAATATAGCGGCATAAAAAGCCCTTAATTTAATCGTCTCTGTGTATATATCATTTCTTTTCAGTTGTTCTCCATTATAGTTAAAATGGATTCTTATTGATTTATTTAATGTCTGTTTATAGTTTGGTTTCTGCATCTGATTTCACATTTTCTCAGGAGAAAAGAATGCCTTTCCCTTAGACTAGCAATGTGAATGATCATGGCAGCTGAGATTTGGAAATCTAATGCTTTCTTTTTCTTTTCTTCTTTCTATTAATATTTTATTAGTCATCATGTGAGAATAAATATTTTCAGAATACGACTTGGATGTAATTTTTCCTTGTCACATCAGAGACTGTTAATCTCTGAAGTTTACTTTTGTGACATAACCATATTTTTCCTGGTGGAAACCACATTATCTCTATCAATCTGTACGCACATGTTCAAAAGAGCATCCAATCCAGTGTTCTTGGTGTTCTGAAATATAAAATGGGGGATCACAAATGTGCTAAGGTTACAGTCTTACAGATGTATTTGAGACGTTAATCTTTAACAGAAGTCGACAATACCAAATAAAATGATGTCTTGGATAGAACCGTTACCAGGCTTTGAAAAAAATGAGAAAAGTTTGAGCCCTTTTAGCTTAAAAATATTTTCTGATTTTATAAATATGATATATGAATATAACAAAACCTTACTGGTCAAAGCGAATGAATATGCAACTGATCTTCTATAGAACCTATTCAAAATTTTTGCTAAAAGTAAAAATATTTTAATCTTTAAGTTAATTAACTATAATTTCGTAATTACTGATTTGTAGATATCCACTTAGGATCACTCCAGAGGCTGAATTCAAGACAATTTTAAGGTAAACTTTGTATGTGTGTTTTAATTTTAAGGAGTGAATATGTGAATAAACTGCATGTAGTAGACTTTTCAGACATATTTCTTGTTACTGAGAACCCAGTAGTATTCTGCTTCCTCATAAGCAGTCAATGATATTGGCTCCTTTTTAACTTTTGTAGCCTTTCTCAATGATAAAAAGTCATCAAAAATGTATCGTGAATTGCTTGACAGCTACTTATTACATGTCCTGCTGGAGCCCTCTCTGAAAATACTGATACAAGGATATCAGCGGACAAAGACACGGGCAATTGGGAAACAATTAGTGCTGCATGGTGGAGCACTCAATATCACTAAACTGTTAAGAGAGGCCAGAAATGAATGATCAAGTGTGGGCTGGAGTGATGAGGACGTGTCACGATATTAGTAAGAAGAATAATCTTATTAATCAACAATAATAATAATACCATTTATTAATGTCAGTGTAATTCAGGCACCCTGCTAAGCCCTGTATATAGTTTGTGTCATTCAATCCTCTAGCAATTGTATGAAATAAAATTACTATAATTAAAACATTATTGCTATCTTATATATCAGTGAGGAACCCAAGGCTTCCCTCAGGTTAAGTAGCATAGTTACTAGGTGAGGTTTATCTGACACCCAGGTCTTCTAGAGGGACAAATTGGAATGAGCATGTTTGAGAAAAATATAATAAAAATTGTGTAACTCAGACAGCTGGAGGTGTATACTTATTTTGTTGGCAAGAGTGTTCTAGCTTCATAAGTGAGCCTCTTCCCCAGTGTTCCCCACCTGAAAAATGCTGGGCTGCCTTTCTGCTATGATACTTGATGGAAAGAATTCACAACCTGGTTGGGTGACCAATTTAAAAAAAAATAGCACTGAAATACTAGAATTAAGTAGTCTGTTCAAGGCACAAAATGATGGCCCAATCCGAATAGGGCCAGTAAAAATAAAGAGGAAGGTGTGCATGCTGTTTCTAGAAGATATAAAGTAAATAAATAGGACAAGATTTATGACAGATTAGATAAAAGGAATAAAACAAATGTGAGAGCAAATGGTTTTACGCTTTATTTAACAAAAGGCAAATTTTCACAACTGAAAGAAAGAGGAGTATAAATTGTGCAGTAGGGGACGCAATGAGTTAGGTCTCCTATTTTTCTTTTAACGTACCAGTGAAGATTTAGATTAATATGTCTTTCTAGGACCATGGTCCCCAACCTCAGAGCTCCAGACAGGTGCTAACGCCTGTCAGGAATCAGGCACACAGTAGGAGGTGAGTGGCAGCGACCTCTGTTTTTACAGCTGCCCCCATCACTTGCTTCACAGCCTGCCCTCCATCTCTGTCAGTAAGAGGGGACATGAGATTCTCTTGGGAACACGAGCCTGACTCTAGACCATGCATGCAAGTGACCTAGGTTGCATGCTCCTTATGAGAATCTGAGGCTCGATGATGATCTAAGGTAGAGGGGGAATGACCGTGAATCATCTGCTAACTTCCCCTGGCCCCACCCCTCATCCATTCTGTAGTCCCTGAAACCTGTTCCCAGTCCCACAAAGGTTGGGGACCACTGCTATAGGGCATAGAAAGTTGAGAGAAGACAAGAGTAAGGATTTGGGCCTAATTCTATTAAGTACTCCATTAAAGATTTGAGAGTGGGTTTTATACTAATCCTCGGGGAGGAATAGTATAAAAATAGAACAACATAGGAATTTTAAACATGATTTTCAGGTGAACATTTTTGAATAAAATATAGCTACATAAGCTTGAAAAGTATATGTGAAAAGATGCCCGCTGACTAAAAGTCTTGTCTCCGATGCCCAATTCACAAATCTCAGAGATTTTATTTTACATTTGCGTGTTTGTTTGACAAAATAATGTTGTTAGTTTAAAAGTAAATAAAGTAGAATAAAGGAAGCACATCAGGCTTCCTTAATAATACATATTCCTTATACCACAGCTCTGGTAAACAGTTATTTCACTTTGCTACTGACAATGTTATTTCTCTTACTGTAAGCATTTTCTTTCATCTGGCATTATCACCATTCTGTTAACAATGTTTGGGATAAAATACACTGTAAATCCACTTTTATTTTAGAACCGAAGTACCCCTTCATTCGTTGTTCCATGAAACATGAATTAGATAATAGACAAAGAAGAAGACAAAGAAAAAAAGAGAAATTCTTCTTAGGCTAGAAGTTCATTTTGAGAAATGTCTTTCATTAAGGCGGAGAGCAATATTATAAAAAGTTTTAAAGAACTACATTTTTCTACGATTAGTAAAAATATACATAGGTTGAAATTATTTGGTTCTTCTTTTCCTATCCATCCTCCTTTCTCTACCCACTTTCATTACATTTGCTATCTTGTTTTTTTTTTTTTTTTTTTTGCAATTTTTGGCCGGGCCTGGGTTTGAACCCACCACCTCTGGTATATGGGGCTGGCGCCCTACTCCTTTGAGCCACAGGTGCCGCCCCTTTAGCTATCATATTTTTAAAGCTGTGATTCTCACTGTACTGATCATAAGGTCTGTGCCTCTGTGGACTGAGTGGTCCCCAGATTACAGTTTCCATGTCATGACTTATTTTCAAGGGTTTTCACCTATTTGGTGCCTCTGCTCTCATCAAGGTGAGTGACAGGAAGGAGATATAATATAGCACCACGTTGGGTTTTAATTTATAAGATATTTTAAGGAAGCGCTGAAATGGATTTTCTGTTGAAAGCCGATGGCCTTTTTTGAATGTGGCCTCGGAAATCACTTGTTCTGAAGTGAGTTTTAAAAATGTATGCAAGTGTTCAGGCACCGGCTCAGACTCTCCTGCAGGTGACAGCCGTCTTCTGCTGGTCAGAATGAACAGTGAGGTGAAGGACGGAGGAGAATTAATCAACAGCATATGGGTGGTGTCAGTGGCTGGCTCTTTCTGGGAAACACCAGAGTCCGGGAAGATTGAGCAGCCCGTAGATAATAAGCATTAAGGGCTTGTACACGTGTTTTATGGGGAAGGAAAGCTTTTATGTTACTGTCTCTGGCCCCAAATCTACTGACTATTAGGAAACTTAGGTGTGAGAAATCAGTTATAATCCAGAGCTGAGCTGAGTGTCTGATGCTGAGAAGTTGTGCTCCTGAGTTTCCCAAGGCTGAGTTAGTCCGGGGTTAAGAGATAGAGTCCAGCTCGTGAAACTATGAGCCCAGGTGCAGAGGCTACTCGATGAGTCTGTGGGATTTGTTTTTTGATTAGTTGGAGGGGAAGAGTGTGAGGGCAAAGTAAGGAGAGTGTATTTGTTGGTACTAAAGGAAACAAATGAACGACTATAAAGTCTTCAAAAGAAAGTTTCTTCAACCTCCAGGGAAATTTTTCTGAAATCAGAAAATCTATTGTATGTTGCATCTCTGTGACTGACCCATTGACGTTTGGGAGTAGACAAAAGGCAATTTGGGTGGCATGTGTGAGATCTCGGATACGTAAGAGACTAAAAAAAAAAAAAAAATGCCTGTAGAGTACGAGAAGCTTCTGGACTCCTGACTGTCCATGCGTCCTGAAACACCTCTGTGGAGGGATGGAGAGTATGTAAGGAAATTGTTTTGTTCTTTTAAAAAAACTTTGTATAATTTCTTTATTATATAAGTAATAATGATTCATAAAGAAAAAAATCACCAGAAGGACACAGAAATTTAAATTATACTTTTACCATCGAGAGCAGTGGTTCTCAACTTCCCTAATGCCTCCTAATGCCGCCACCCTTTAATACAGTTCCTCATGTTGTGGTGACCCCCAGCCATAAAATTATTTTCGTTGCTACTTCATCACTGTAATTTTGCTACTGTTATGAATCATAATGTAAATATTTGATATGCAAGATGTATTTTCATTGTTACAAAGGGGTCCTGACCCACAGGTTGAGAACCGCTGATCTAGAGAAAAACATAATTTGCATTTGAGTGTATATGCTTCCACATGAAAACATACATAAATGTGTACACGTATTTTTCTAAAAGTGAGATTCTATTACATAGTGCTGAGATTTTTCCCACACTTGACTGTGTCGTAACTTTAAGAATTCCTATGTATGACATGGTGACTAAAAAGGCTGGCCTTCCCTGCAGATGTAATGACAGATGATTATAAAGATTTATCTGCTCTAGCATTGTTTCTTGTTTCTGAGACAGAGACTCACTCTGTGGTCATGGGTAGAATGCCCTGGCATCACAGCTCACAGCAAACTCAAACTCTTGGGCTTGAGCAATCCTCCTGCCTCAGCCTCCGGAGTAGCTGGAACTATAGGCTTCTGCCACCACGCTTGCCTAGTTTTTCTATTTTTAGTAGAGACAGGGTCTCACTCTTGCTCAGATTGGTCTCGAACTCCTAAGCTCAGGCAATCCAGCTGCCTCAGCCTTCTAGAGTGCTGGGATTACAGGCGTGGGCCCCTGTGCCTGGCCAGCTATAGCATTTTGAAAAGTGAAGTTAGAAATGCTCTGAAAGATTATTCAGATACTATGTATACCGTAACATAGTTACAAATTTCTTACCAATGATTCCCTTTCATTGAAAATCTTCACTCATGGACTAAATTTGTGAAATATTTCAGCACCTATTATGTGCTTAATTTGAGCTAAGTGCAAAGAAAAATAGATATGGTTTTTCTTTTCAAGATACAGAGTAATAAAAAACCTAGATGTGTTAATAAATTATTATAGCATAGTGTAACCCCTCCGCTACGAAGGCCCCCAATGGCATTACTCCTTCCTACTAGGTGGATCCAGACTGCTAACTGCAAACCTAGGAATGTAAGATCAAGCCTAGGGCTAGCCCAAGGTGGAGATGAGAACCAGAATCCTAACGGGAAATACTCCCGGAGCAGTATTTCCACTGAAAAGCTGCAGCAAAGAAATGGATTTATCAGACTTTGCAATGGATTGGAGGGGCACAGATCTGCCCTTAGAATTCAGAAATGTAAGGTAGACTTTACAAAGCTTTGGTGGCAGAATTCATCCATATGATCCAACAAACCTCATTCAATAACTCATATTCATAGTCTCTGCATGACTGTAAAAGAAATTATTTGTAGTGTAAACCTAAATTCAAAATGCTTCCAGGATGGAGTTCTAAAGAAAAAAGTAAAGCACTGAAAAATTACAGAATATAGGGAATCAAAGTCTGTTTTAGAGAAAGCGAACAAAAACACAACAGGGGATACTTACAAAAGATTTTAGATTTTGGAATTATCAGAGAAAAAAAATAAGTGTGTTTAGTACTATGGTTATTTTCTATTGGTGCCACAACAAATTATCATACACATTATATTTTTAAATGACAGTCTTTAAACAAATATTTCTGTAGGTGAGAGGTCCTGCACAGGCACCTCTAGGTTAAAATCACTATGTTTACTGGGTTGCCTTCCTTTCTAGAGATTCTAGGGGGAGTTAGTTCAGGTAGTTGGCAGAATTCAGTTCTTTTTGGTTGTGGCAAGGAGTTTCTTGTTTTCCCAGCTTCTAAAGACAGCTGAATGCCTTGGGTTGTAGGCTACATCTTCATCTTGGAAGCTAGATAGGGCTGGTTGAGCCCTTGTATCATCTCTCTCCAACTCTTTCAGTCCAAGCTGGTAGTATTTTTGGTAGTATAAAATTCTCAAGAACTCCTTGGGTCTTCTTATATGTCACAAAAATTCATTACATTGTCAAGAGTCATGTCCACAGTTCTTTCCAAGATACTCTCTCTTCTTCATTTTTAGTTTCCACCCACTTAAGCAAAGAGATCCTTGAGGTGGGAGCTCTTCACAGAAAGGTTCCTTTGAATACTATTATTAAAAATATGGACATTAGAGACTGATCTTCAAAGCTGGAAGTCCAGTGAACCTGAAGGAGGAGTCAAAAGAAAATTATATCTGAGCACTTAAACATGAAACTGTAAAACACCAGCAATAAAGAAGAACTAGAAACAACTAGAGAAATAAAAGAACGCACCAGTAAAGGAAAGTTAATTAGACTAACAGATGACTTCTAAATAGCAACAATGGAATCAGAAGATACCGTGAGGTGGGATCTGTCTAGAAGGTTCCATGTTTCTCTGTGAATGGTGTGTGTATCCTGGTACCTCTCACTCCCATATTCCAGTTATATATATATATTTTTTCTCTTTTTGGCCAGGACTGGGTTTGAACCCGACACCCTCGTTATATGGGGCTGGCACCCTACTCCTTGAGCCATAAGTGCCGCCCTCCAGTTATATCTTATCATGGAGGCTTATTTGTATTTATCGTCTTACCCTTTAAATTCAGTTTAATAGATATTTCAAATTTTTAATAAATGAGTATTAGAATTAGTTATCCACTTATTCAGCATTTTTTTTATCACCTTAACTATGATGCTCATGATAGGTCAGGATTTATTGACACATTGAGGATGCATAAAAAAATTATCTCTATCATTATTTATATTTTTCATGAATTAAAAGTTGTAAGCATGAAGTCACAATTACATTTCCTTTTACTTATGAGATAATTTCTCTCAATTGTGTATTCCTTTAACACATTTATATCTATATAACTTTGGATTTTATAGGATTTTCTGACAATTCTATGGGTTCTCCTAAATGCTATCTTTACTCATGACTTAGCAGCAGTCTTAAATCAATAGTAATTTGTTGAGTAGCAAATATGTGCCCTCTACTCCGCTTTCCATTTTTAGAAACACTGGGAAAAGTGTTGCATCCCAGCTGTATCTTTCAGTGTCTTTGGAGAATATTCTTTGTATTACATTTTGGCAGACTCTCCTTTTTAATTATTTCTATTGCATAATTGAATTATTTTGGATTTTAATAACTCATACTAGAATGAATTATAGAATAGATATTCAATTCTCAGGTATTTTTCTGAGCATGACTAATGTAAGCAAATCTCATGACTTTGAGATTCAAAAGATTCTTGTTTCATCAAAACAAGAATTCCTTATTAAATAAAAGGAAATCCACCCAGACACAGGGGATTTGATGCCTGAGAGTCAATGAAGAATAAAATAAAATCACTGTGAACTTTTCATACAGAAAACAAGCTTTATTGCATCCCAGAATTGCATAGGCCGTTCATCTGGAGTTAAAGAAAACATTTTGATAATTATTACTGAACAATAATTTACTAAATTATACTGGCTGTGTAATTTTATCTGGAAAATGTATAATGTGCCATCTCTTAAGTTTATTAGTGTCAAAATAAATTGACAGAATTGATCTGAACACTGGGTTTGCAAATTGCTAGTTATGATTATTCAGATAGGCTATGTAAGCTAGAATTTAAATATAGTTATATCTTATATTTTTTATTACATAAATCTAAACTTGGCATACTTCTATTAACAGAAAGTCCAAAGTCTCCTTCTCTCACTGGCCAGGATTCCTAGAGAATTATTTCATCTAATGTAGTCTCCCTGCTTCCAAATGCCAAGCAGAGAAGTGACAGGAAAGTCTAACCGTTGATTTCTGTCACTACACATGGAGCTGCTATGGGAAAACAGTTCCCGGCATGTTCTAACTGATGATGTTGTATTGCTACAGGGCTGCCCTGGCTGAGCTGATCCCTGAACACTGTGGGCTTCTTGATATTCTCTGTTGTCTGGAAGGTGTTCAGCCATTGTTCCTACAATGTCCACTACGATGCAGGGGCCAGGAGAGGAAAGGCTGCGAGCTTCAGCCCTTGCTCAAGAATCTTTATGCGGCAGTTCTGAGCCTGGGTCAATGAACAGGCTGTCCCTTGCATCAAGGTGACATTTGGGTCTCCTAATACCCTTTCCTGCCCACAACTACAATCAGGAGTGTTAATGTGTTAAAAGGGTTCAAATAGCCTTTAATCACAAAAGGATCCATCTACAATCCCAAATAACCTCTTGGAAAATTTTGCTAACACTGCCTTGTCCCACTCTTGTGGAGGCTTGAGTGAGCCATAATTTAGCAGCTCAAAACAGGTCCTACTCTTTTTAATTTCCCCCAGGGAATAGGTATCTGCTAGGTGAGAAGCTTCTCTTCCTTCTGTGTTCTTACCTCCTCAGACACACCAAACGTTGTGTTGCTCTCAAGATTAATGAGATTAATGAGGACACATATGTAAAGTGTCTAGACAGTTAATACATCTAAAGTTTCTCCACTGTCCTAGACCTTTAACTTTTAGTTTAAATCTTTACTATTATTTTTCCTTTCTACATGGATATCCCAAATGTGATTATAAAATCTGTAAGGGAAGAGAGGTACATCTTTCACATCTTCCAGGGATGCACAGATTATTAGCAGAATCCCTGGCAGATAAATATTAATTGCAATATAATTATTGCCTTGGTGATTACTTCGAGATTGATTTTTCCATATGTAGATAATCTGCTTTTTAAATTTCTTGGTGTGCCTTTCTGCCATCATACTATTGTTATTCTGAGCAGAAGCTTGGCAAGGAAAGGAGATGAAATTTTAATTTAACTATTTGCATTTTGATTACTGAATCAACCGTCAGTCAATAACACTTAAATTACTTAGAAATTTTCTTGAACTCTTGAAATAATGGGTTCCTGTCTTGCTCAGAATTGGTGAAGCAAGAATGCATTTGAAAGAGGCATCGTGCTATAGTGAAAAGAACTTAAGAAACTTAAATTTGAATTCTAAATTTCCACTCGTTCACTGCTTAAGGGTATAGAAAAGTTATTTAATGATCCTTATGTGGCAAAAAGGGATGACAATGAAAAGATCACAAGGTTTAAAGAAAATATGTGCATAGTGCCCTATGATAGGCATTCTTTAATTTAAAAAAAGTTGGAAAGCTTGAAAAACTTGGAAAATATAATCTCACAGCGTATGGGCAAACTTTTGTTAACAATTTGTAGTCATTTGAGACTATATGTAAATACATTTCAATATCTTCCTTTTTACCTCATCTTATCAATTTTGAATGATTCCATGTCACAAATTCTTTAAAAATAATATTCTACTGGTATACTTTATGTAATTTGGCCATTTCTCCAGATTGCATTAAGTTTTTTCTATCATTTAACTTAAACAATGATTTTATTGTTATCATCTTTGTAATGTTTTCATCATTTTTCTATAAAACATGTTGTGAACATGTATGAGATTTTTACTTTTTAGATTTATACCTTTGATACTTGCTAATTAACATCCCTATTCCATTTAATCTTGAAATACCATGGCTTATATAAATCTATTATGCTGCTAACGTTTGCATTCGAGCGCTGCCCAGGGCTACTGTTAATAGCACATAGCCCATCTGTAGTGAGGGAGACTAGTGGCTTCATGCCCCTCTTCCTTCCACCTATAAATTCTACTACATACAAGACCCATGAAGTACTCCTACATATGACTCCTATCATTGCAGGGAGAGTGTAATGAGTGGCAGAGAGAACTATGCCATTACTTTCTTTATTAAGAACTTCAAAATGTGTTGAAGGAGCTCAAGGAATTTCACCCCAAGATACGATTCCTTGGTATAAGGAGTATTTTTAATTAAAGACCCTTGGTTGGCCTTTGCATTTATCACATCCAGCTGTTGCCCCTTGCTGCCTCTACAGGGTAACTCAGATGAGGTTCAGGTGTCATTGGGGTTCCCCCCCAAAGTTTCAAATCCTGCTAACCATGGCAAACTGGGGGGGTGGGGGAAGGGAAAACTTAGTCTTTGCTGCCAAAGGTTCCCTGAAAGATCAACTCACAGTAAAACAGAGAAAGGGATTATGAATTTATTTACCATGCACACCAAGAAAATCTCAGAGTGATTACCCAGCTTCCCAATGGGGTCCACAAGTTTATGTAGCTTCATTTTAAAGGGGAGGGAGAGATGAGGAATATAGGTAATTCTGCTTAATGTACAATAAATCATTAGTAGGAAGGATGAATAGATCCTTAGAAAAATGAAAGGATTGGGGGAAACAGATTGACCTAAAAGTGATTCTGTTTGGAAATTAACCTGAGAGACAGGTATTATTATTATTACTATTATTTTTTAAAGACAGAATCTCAAGCTGTTGCCCTAGGTAGAGTGCTGTGGCATCACAGCTCACAGCAACCTCCAACTCTTGGGTTTAAGTGATTCTCTTGCCTCAGCCTCCCAAGTAGTTGGGACTACAGGCACCTGCCACAATGCCTAGCTTGTTTTTTTTATTGTGTGTGTGTGTTGCAGTTGCTGTTGTTTTAGCTGGCCAGGCTGGGTTTGAACCACCAGCCTCAGTGTATGTGGCTGGTGCCCTACCCACTGAGCTCTGGGCATCGCCCAAGACAGGTATTATCTTTAAAATGGGTTGGGCCAGGTCTGGCTGCCTTCTTGATCTTCTTTAAAGAAATAGGTATTTAGATAACAGGGAGAGGAAAGAAAGGAAATGTCCCCTTGATGGGCCCCTGTGGTCATTAGGAAGATAGAGGGGAATGTATTTTCCAAAGCCTATTGATCTTTGAGGGCCTTTAATTAAAAATACTCCTTCATACCAAAGAGCCATGTCTTGGGTGACGTTCCCTGAGCTCCTTCACACATTTTAAGTTCTCAAGGTAGAAAATAATAGCTTAGCTCTCCCTACCACTTTAAGTTATTCCTAACTTGGCCATTCTTCAAAGGGTGTAAGCCAAGCTGTGTGTTCCTTAATGTTTCTTTCATGCGACTTCCTCTTGCTGGACTAACTCCCCTGACTCCCTCCTGGAAAATTCCTACTCCCATTCCAACACTTAGTTGAATGAGACCTTTCCCCAACTTCTTCTTCCCCTCCCCTTCAGGGAGGTGATACTAGTTTCTCCTGAATGCTTTCTCTGAATTTGGTATGTATTTCTGACCATAGCACCTGTAACACATTATTACATCTATTGGTTCAAATCTTTTCCTATTAGATCAGAAATTTAAACACTTGGGGAGGAGGGAAGATGTTGGGAAGGAAGAATCTCGTGTGGGCAAATTTAGACTATTTCTCTTAATACGTACATCAGAGCTTCCACAGTTCAGGATTTTACCCCAATGTGCATACAACCGGAAAATCTTCAGGATCTTGACAAAATATGAAATTTGGTTTAATAATTTGATTATGGTACACTGAGGAAACCCACTGGGATAACTATGCTTGTTGAGCGGCACTTTTCATGAATAATTTTTAGCTTTGCCATTAAGAGACAGCAACATTATTTCTGTATTGCTGAAGTGCTTTGAGAGTAAGGCCCTGGTGATAGCATAAACAAAATACAAAGGCTAGTTTGTTTTTATATCTAAATGGGGGATTGTTAGTGAAGAGTTGTGCCAGCCAGTACAGAGTGGAATAGTGTTTTATTCCTCTCTAGATAGATGGATTGCTGAATTGCCTGAGTCCCTGGTTCTTTACAGCCTGCCCCTTGAATTTGAAAATGAATAATGACTCTTTTTCTTGAATGGCTGGTGAGAAAATATGTAATTTTAGTGAAATTGAACCAATAATACTGTCTTTAAAAATGTGCTCACCTGGTATTTCACCCAAATAATATTTTGCTAAAACTATTAAATGTCTTATTTATTAAAGATTGTGAGGGTTTTAAAAAATATTTCATTATTAAAATGAAATGGACAACATGGTATTGTGTTACACCTGTAAATTGTTGCTCCTTCAAATGAAGTAAATTAAATTTCATGTCACTGGTAAAGCTATTATTTGAACCTTTTGGCTGTGAGATAATTTAATAAATTCACGAAATATTTCCTAAGTACCATGGTAAAAAATCTAAATAGGGGATATAAGTAAAAAGAAATCATAGTGTGTATAATCAAGCAAATATAGAAAATATATTCATATAATTTATATATTTGTATAAATATATCTGTACCATCAGCAAATACAGAAAAATTATTGTATGTACAGAGGATGACCATACAGAGGGATGCAGGAAAATTATATGGACCTGAGAGAAGAGAAGGGATGATTATTCTAGTAATTCCCCATTGGGGAGGAATGATGGGAAAAGTCTTTAAAAGGATGAACTTGAAAATTGAGTCTCCTAGTTGTGAAAGAAGGAATTAGAAGAGAAGATTAAAGTAGGATGGTGGAGGTCATTGAATACTTACCAAGAAACTGATGTGTTTTTCTTTTGTAGGTAAAGAAAGTTGTGATAACTAATTTTATGTGTCAGTTTGGCTAAGCTCTTGCACCTAGCTACTTAAAAAAACACTAACCTAGGTATTTTGGACATGTGGCTGATATCTACTACTGGTGACTTGAATAAAGGAAATTATTGATGATAATAATATAGGTGGGCCTCACGCAATCAGTTGAAGATCTTAAGAGGAAAAACCTAGGGGGAAAATAAAAAGCTTCCCAGGGAAGAAATTCTACTTCAAGACTGTACCATCAGCTCCTGCTAAATTTCCAGGCTTCCAGTCTGCCAGCCCTGCACCCACATCCGTGAACCAATTAATTCCTTAAAATAAATCTCTAAAACATATATACATGCACATTTATATTTAAGCAGAATCTATACATTTACCTTAACCTGTATACAAGTAGAAAACAGTATATGTGTGTATAAATATATATAGAATACATGTATGTAGAATGTATATACATATATATATTCTATTGGTTCCCTATCTGTCCAGAAAGCATCCAGGCATTGCTTTTCCTATTTTTCATATTACAGCCCCATGGACTATCCAGAAAGTCTCCAGGCATGGATAATCCTGTATATCCTGTTTCTGTTGGTTCAGTGGAAAACCCTGACTGAATCAGGAGTTGTTATAAATTTTAAACAACACTACGTTTATTATATGTACCTTTCTGGTAGAAATTAGGTCTTGTAATTTTAAGCTTTTATTGGTCGTCAGTTTTATGACTGGTTTATGCTACATGGTTATGTTATAAAGAGAAGCATAAAACTTAGTGTCAGTTTTTAGGGATCTTTTGTGGCAATGGGTAACAATTTTTTGATTTCCTATGTGGCAGGCAACGGGCTACATGTGCTTTGAACTCTTATTTAACCATTGCATTTCATTTCAGCGCAGTATTCTTATGAGATAGATATTATTCATTTAACTGTTATTATATTTCTAGTTTGATAGATGGATAAAATGAATTTGTAGCCAGTAACCGTCATGCCCAGGGCCTAACCTGGGCTATAGCACACGAAACGTGCATTTTTCCACTGAAACGCACACTTCCTAATGGAAAACTTTTGACTGTGATTGATGAGCAATAAGCTGTATTAAACTATGCTTAAATATTCATGAAGGAAAACATAAACAGCTGTATTTGTTGTAGAAAAGGGTTTCTAAGTGGAAGAGTCTTCATGGTTGTGGGAGGCTAGTGGCTTAAACAGTAGGAATGGAGAAATAGCTCAGATCACGGTGTCTTCAAAACCTCTGTCAGTCACCTTCACACCAAAGTTTTCTAAACTTGCCTCACACTATTAGAATGGGGCTATATGAAGTATGGTTCTAGGACTGGCAAAATCAGCATCAGCCTGCCTTGTGAGCATGTTAGAAAAGCAAATTTGGAAGTTTCACTCCAGACCTTATGCATAAAAATCTCTAGGAGTGGGGGCTGGGAGTCTGTTTTAAATAGTTCTCTAAGTGATCCGTAGTCAAGTTAAAGTTTGAAAAGTACTGCACTAGAACAAGGGCCAGGAAAGGAGAGTGTCATGATGTTGAGATGGGCTTCCCCAGAGAAAGAAGAATGATGCTACCCAGCCAGAATGAACTAGAATTAATAATGGTTGATGCACGTTCTGTCTTAGGCTGAGATACAAGGTGGTCATCTGGGACAAACAAACATTTCTGGAGGGACAGAACTTAAATAGGGTTGTGGAGAATGTGAAATTCTCTCACTTAGGTGAAAATGAATTTGGGCACAAAGTCAGGACAGGGAACACAGCATAGGCCAAACATGTCAGCGTGAAATGCATCAAGAATTAAAGCAGAATTAATGAGGGCAAGGCTTGACAAGCCAAGGAGGCGAAAATCCTTAGACAGAAGAACAGTTATTTTAGAGAAAAACTCAAGATGTAAGCATGTATAAACTAAAAGTGAAAAGTTGAACTTGAATTATTTGGAAACAGGCAGTCCTTGTTTATCAGGCCAACCCAATCACAGATGCCAGTTCTCCATCATAAAGAATCAAGTTCCTGTTAATAGCTGTTAATTACAATCATACCTTGTGCCACAGATTCATTCATCTCTGAATTCAAAAAAATGTTTTCAGTAACCTCTATGTGCCAAAATACAGTGATGAATAGCAGTGATACCAAGGTCAGTGATACAGTGTAACCCCTCCCATCAGGATAGTCAGATTTTAAATAAACAATTATACAAGTAAGTACTTGGTGACAATTATCCAAAGTTCTACTTAGATATTGTGAGAATGAATCACAGGGAGCCTCACTTAGCCTGCAAGGAGAAACAGTATGAGGATGATCTGGAAATTTTCCAGAGGAAGTAAATTTTAAGCAATGATCTTAAAGATGATGTAAAATTTAGCTAAGAAAAGAGCTAGGGAAAAGCATCTAGGCTGAAAGCGCAGGCTGTGCAGAGACTACGTACACTCGGATAGATCAGGAGGATGCCCAGGGTAACTGGAATGTAGTGAATGAAAAAGAAATGAAAATAGCACAAGATGAGGCTGGTGATGATTTAGCATCTGTCGTGGCCTATTGAAAACAGAGCAGAGTGTCATAATTACAATAGGAAAACATTCAACATGTTTAAGCCAGTAAAAAAATGATGACGCTGGCATTAAAACATATTCTTCTACGATAGAGTTTGGTGGTGGGAAAACTTTTAGGAGGTTATTGCAATAGTCTAGGTGGGGGAGGATGATGACTTGAACTAGGTCAATGGCAGTGAGGGAGAAAGAATACGTTGAGTTCAATATATATTTACCAAGTACAATGGGCCAGTGGCCACAGAGGAAAAATAAAATATTAAAATATCGCATCTATGGAGCAGAGGAATGGAAACTAATCAGAATAGGGCAACTGGAGGAAGACCAGCTTTTGGTAGAAAACTTGAGTTCGGTTGTGGACTGCTTGGTTTGAGACACCCGGTAGTTACCCAAGTGTATCTATAAAATACACAAGTGGGTTGATGATTCCAGAGCTTAGAAAAGACATTTTGGCTGGAGGTGTAAGTTTGGGCTGATCACACGTGACAGGTCAAGTGGTTAAAGTAGATGAAAATACCTAGAAAGAGGATGAAATGGAAGATATTTCCTATCTTTGAATTGTTAAAGTGTGAAAATAAAAATTTTCACTGGGAAGGAGACTGAAAAAGGAATGGAGAGAGAAGCAAGACTTAAAGAATCAGCATGTTATGTCTTAGAGAGCAATGGAAGAGATGTTGCAACTGTGTAATCAATCGTGTTACAAGGCACCAAGCATTTCGTGAAGTGAATGGAACTGACAGATTCTCTTTTGTTTTCCCATATTTATTGTATTTTCTTGGTCAGTTTCAATGATGTGTCCACGCCCACTTAGGTTTTTCAAACTGGAAACCTTAGTGTCGTTCTTACCTTCTTTCCAAGTTCCCTGATGGCACCTGTGTATTTTTAAGAGGAGAGAAAATGTTGTGCATGTTGGGCTGGGGGATAGGGCAGTACTTCTGTTGATCCAGCATGTTGGGATGGCCGTGAGGGAGCGAGCCAGGGGAGACATTCAGAGGGCATGCTTTGGAGCTGGAAGCAGATCGTCCAGCACCCCAGTGATTCCAAAATGGGATCTAGCCTTGTCATTTTCCCAAAGTCTTCCAGAGTCTGCTGACACATGTTTGTTTTTAAAAATGAAAATAGATATGCTTATGCAAACATAAATATAACTTTGTTTACATTTATTTTAAAGCATAGCATCTTTAAAGTGCTCAAAGAAAAGACCTACATACTATTGTCAATGTATGAGCCCATATCTAGCAAAAACCTCCCTCAAAAATGCACCTTAACTAAGGACTTTTTTCCAGGAACAAAAACTAAATAAATTCATTGCCTGCAGACCCCACCACCTCAGTGGCAAAGGCATTCCTGAATTCAGGCTTGTGATGAGAGAGGGTATTTCCTACAGGGACACATGGGCTGGGGTGTGAAGGCCTCTACTCTAACCAAACTGTTTTCTGGTCAGAAGCTGAAGACAGTATGAACATAAACCCTACTGTCATTCTAATGTATCTTCTAGCCTTGTATATATTTATGCATAAGCATCAGTAAATTGAATTAATGTACATGTCTCTTAGGTTTTTGGAGCATAATTGAAGGAAACTAAGGCATTGGAAGGTTGTTGAAAACATTAGATTTGATTAGTCATGAAAAACACTTAGGACGACACCAGGAGCAAATAAGTCTCAGTACTTACAATGGTTTGATAATGTATATATAAGCAAACCTACTATTTATAATCAAATCTATTGTTTGATATCTGTATACAAAAGTGACATTTTTATGCATGATAAACTCTATTCATGAGTAGATAATAATGTATATAATAAAATCTATCACTTGGAATTTTTACTAAGAGTACCTCTATCACCAAATCAGAGAATAAAATAGGGACAATTTATATTCAAAACTGAAATTAAATTACCTTAAATCCCTGATAAGGCTTCTTTCCTGCTCAGCATTAGGAGTTAGGAAAAAAATTAAATAGAATGAAAAACATTTGGAGAATGTGTTTATATTATTTTTTTTGGCAGGGTATAACCCTTGCTTTTCTACATTTGGCTTTTTTAGTTGGAAAGAATATTTTCTGAGTCATTAAGACCTGACAAAACAAAAGGACTCAGATAATCTGGCTTACTTCATTAACCAACCAACAAATAAGCATTTATTGTAAATCTATTTTATGCAAGCCTTGTACTAGAAGTGTACAGTACAAAAGCAGAACTCACAGTGCCAGCTTGTCTGGAGTTTATGTGATAATAATAATCAACTTTGAGCACTTACCATGTAGAAGCACTGTGCGAGGTAAGTTTCTCATATGTTTTCATTTAATTAATCTCCACAGTATTCCTATGACGTAGGCATTATATTGTTATTAGTATTTTCATTTGACAAATAAATATGTTGAGGTTTAAGGGAGCTTAAGTAACTTAACCATGAATAAACAGTGACCAAGTATATAATATGACATTAAACTCCAAGGTGTCAGAAATAAAAATCTATGCTTTTAACTATTATATATCTTTCTCTCTCTCTCCCCCCCCACTCCCAACTAATTGGGAAGATATAGAAGATATGTTTGAAAAGATTAGCAATATGTGTACAAATTAGGAGGGAATTAAAATTAAAATTAAATGCTCCTTAATTTTTCTTTTTTAAAAAAGAATATTCTCTACTGTTAAGCAGTGTTTGTGAAATTTTTAAATTAAAAAAAAAATCAACAAGCTTCCCAACCAAGTGGGGTTTTCCCAGTTTTGATAAGGAAAGAAATTGACTCTTTCATTTTCTTTTCTTTTTTTTAAGAGACAGAGTCTTACTTTGTTGCCCTTGGTAGAGTACTCTGGTGTCACAGCTCACAGCAACCTCCAGCTCCTGGGCTTAGGTGATTCTCTTGCCTCAGCCTCCTGAGCAGCTGGGACTACAGGCACCCACCAAACGCTCTGCTATTTTTTTTGTTGCAGTTTGGTTGGAGCTGGGTTCGAACCCACAACCCTCAGTATACGGGGCTGGACCCCTACCCACTGAGCCATGGGCGCCACCCTGACTCCTTCATCTTTGAGAGTACAGACATAAACCACACCTTGAAAGCAAGAAGTTAGAGAAATTAAATCCAGCAGAGGGTTTCTAGCATACCTGGCAGTCATTTCTGTACCAGATTGAACACATTAACCTTAACAAACTAGAACAATAGGAGCCAGCTAAGAAAATTTAAAGAGCTGATGAGAATCCCTCCAGAGAAGGCAAAGTGAAAACAACAGCTAGACCTATTAGAATTGATAACATTTAATCAGTGTTCCATCTTAGGCCACCTAGGTTGGAATCTTTGACAGCAGAGAATTTAAGTAGGTTAGGGCATCAGTACGGTTGTGGAGATAATATTTTCCCACTTAAGAATAAATGGGTTTGGGTTTGGTGCCCATAGCTCAGTGCTTAGGGTGCCTGACACATACACTGGGCTGGGGTTCGAACCCGGCCCAGGCCTGCTAAACAACAATGACAACAGCAATAGCCAAAATAGCTGGGCATTGTGACAGACACCTATAGTCCCAGATACTTGGGAGACTGAGGCAAGAGAATGGCTTAAGTCCAAGAGTTTGAGGTTGCTGTGAGCTGTGACAGACACTACAGCACTCTACTGAGGGTGACATAGTAAGACTATCTAAAAAAAAAAAAAAGAATAAATGAGTTTGGATGCAGGGCAAATTGTGGGTAACATCATGTCAAAGTAGAATTTTTTTTAAGTGAAGTTTCATAGGCTAGGGAGGCAAAATCCTTGAACAGAGGAAACTCTTGCATATTCTTAAAGGGAAAATTAATAACAAGTGTCTTCAGTCAAAGGTCTGAAGTTGAAAATAAACCATTTATTCCGAGTCAGGTAGCTCAGTTCTGTATGGGCAGCTCTATCATGGTGACTCATGATGCATACTTAAAGGATCAGATCCTGATACAAGCACAAATCGTGTTATTGATTCATTTATCCATGCATCCAGCAAGTACCATTTGGCACCCTCTATTTGCCAGTCACAGTGATGAATACCAGGCCTGGGATAAATGAAAGGCAAATGAAACAAATATGCTGCTGTCTGTAGAGAAAATTACATGGTAGTGGAAGACTTAGGCATAAATAAATAATTACAAAACTGGGTTGTTAATTAAATACTAATAGAGCAGTAAAAAATAGATGCAGTCAGGTATTATGGCTCACCCCTGTAATCTCAGCTACTTGGGAGGCTGAATCCAGGCATTCATGACCAGCCTAAACATTATAGTGAGACCCTGTCTCATGAATAAACCAGAGAAAGACTTATCCTAGTTTGCAATGTGGTAAAGAAAGATGAGTCTGTAAGCCAAGCAAATATATGGAGAAAGAAAACTCCTAAAAAAGGAAGCATTTACTGTTAAGTCAGGGAGAAACAGGGAGATTGCCAGTATGGCTGGAATGTAGTGAAGGAGAGGGGAAAGAAAACCAGATAACACTGGAGGGTTGGTTAGAGGCCACCAGGATGTTATGTGGCATATTGGTGATTTAAAATGTTATTTACAGTGGAAAGACACTAAACATTTTGATTCTAGTAGATAAGATGCCATCTGTATTTTTGAAAGTTCCTTTCATGTGCTCTGCTATTTGGTAGTTGGTATGGATTAGCCGAGAGTGGGGTAAAGATGGTGAGATCATCTATATGGCTACGTCAACAGTGTAAGTATGATATGATGATGGTTTGAGCTTAGCTATTGACAATGAAGAACAATTTTAAAAAGTAGATGGATTCAGTGTGTAATTAGGAAGTAGAAAAAGGGATTGTTGCCATAGGCTTCAAATATGAGAAGATGGTATAGGGTGATGTCATTTACTAGAAAAGAAAGAACTAAAGGAAGACCGAATTTGGAAACCATATTGAGGGTTCAGTTATCTCTGAATGAAATAGCCAAGTAGAAACATCAAGTTGATGTGTCTGCAGTTAAAAAAAGACATCTTGGCTGGAGACAAAGTTTGAGTTCATCAGCATATACATGATCTTTCAAGTATAAAAGATAATATCTCAGTTTTTGGCATGAGCAATTAGTGGATGACGATGTGATTTCCTAGGATAAGGAAAACAAAAGAAAAACGAAATTTAGGAAAAGAAAGTTGAGTTGGGCACTGCCTGAGTTTGAGAGGTTTTAGTCATCCCCCAATGTAAACATAAAGTATGAGGAGACTTCAATTTGTTCATGTAAAAATGTGATTAAAAGATAAAAATAAAAAATACAAACATTATACCTCATAAGTTCCATCACATTTAAGACATTCTTGTAAGTGATGATACCAGCCATTTAGTCCATTGCAAGCCATTTAACCATGTCATGGAGAGTCTTGGGGATTGAACCACGTCAATGCAATTTTGTTTTACATTATTAACTAAAGAAAAATTGGTACAATTTTCCTGTTTTTTTTTTTTTTTTTGTTTGTTTGTTTTTTTAAGATTAGGAAACAAAAGAAGGTAGGAGGCAAATCAGGGCTGTCAGGTGTATGCCTAATGATTTTCCGTCAAAACTCTTGAAAACCACCCTTGTTTGATGAGAAGAATGAGCAGGAACATTGACATGTTGAAAACTCTCCAGTGAAACTTTCCTGGGTGTTCTTCCGCCTAAGCTTTGAATAAGTTTCTCAAAATTTTCCCATAATAAGCAGATGCTATCTGTTGTTCTCTGGCTTTCCAGAAAGTCAAGAAGAAAAATACCTTGAGCATACCCCAAAAATTCTTGCCATGTCCTTTACCCTTCACTAGTGCACTTTTGTGTTGATTAGACCACTTTCATCTCTTGGTAGCCATTGCTGTCATTGTCCTTTGTCTTCAGGATCATACTGGTAAAGCCACATACCATCTCCTGTTATAATTCTTTGAAGAAAAGCTTCAGGGTCATGGTCCCCTTGAAATTTCACTGAAAGCTTGATTGTCTGCAGCTGATCTGAGGTCAAAGATTTTGGCACCTATCAACTAGAAAGATAGCTTGACATTAATTATTCAGTCAAAATTGGGTAAGCTGGAACAACAGAGATATCTGTGGTTCTGGCCATTGTTTCTGCTGTTAATTTTTGGTCCTCTTCAATGAGGGCATGAATAAGATAAATTTTTTTCTCACCAGTTGATGTGGATGGTCTCTGCTGTAGGCTTCATCTTAAACACATCATTTCATCCTTTCTTAAAAAGAGTCATCTTAAAAAGAGTTGGGTCAGGTCAAGGTAGAATTTCTGTTGTGGGAAGTTTACAAAATGCTGATTTGAGGGGTCATTGTTTCCATATACTGTTCATAAAGCATCAGTGATTTCACCAGTCTTTCACCCAAGCTTCACTATAAATTCAATATTTGTTTTGTTTCAATTTTAACAGAATCCATGTTGCTCTGACAGGGAACTCTTTTCTACCTGACATCTTTCTTATTCTCAGTAACTCAAACTAGGTCCTGTTAGACATGTTATATAATAAGTTAGTCCAGGTTTATTTTGGTGCAAAAAAAAAAAAAGCTGAAACCTATGCATAGTTTTATTGTAATACACATTTTCCATAAAACTTTTAAAGTACCCTTTGATTTAATTTGCCTGGTGAATCTGCAACTCAGAAAAGACATTTTGGCAGGAGATATAAGTTTGAATCCATTATACATGATCTTTCAAGTTATGACAGTAGATGAGAATATCTAGGGAGAGAAGATAAAATGAGAAGAAAAGAGGAAAGATGAAAAGGAGACAGGGTGGCAAAGGAGGAGATAGGAGGGGAGGGAGAATGAAGAGAGGGGCGGTATCTTAAGGATTACAGATCTTTGAGGGGAAGTAAAGTGGATGAGTTGATTTTAATATCTGACCTCAAGCTTTCATTCACTTATAGTTATCTACCAAGTATTGCTCTGAAGTGGAGACAAAGAAGGTATGATTGAGAGTGCCGTTTTATTTATCCAGTCTCAATCTTTGGTTATTGATGCTAATTGTTTAGAGACTAGTGAACGTGGCTATGGCATCCCCATTAAACAGATCAACTAATTCCAAGTGATTTGTACATCTAGACTCTGTTATTAAACATACTTAAAACAAAAGTTGGGTTAGGTAAAGGTAGAATTTAGGTTGTAGGCTTTGAAATTTTCTTCTATCCTCTTGTAATGAGGTTGAAGTATGGAAGATGTAGACCCATGTTAATAAAACTCAACACAAATGTTGATGATCTACATATGTGTACATAAACAGTTCACAGGCTACCTGCTACTATAAGAATATTGGCCATTGTTTTTCATATCACTTCATAATATTTTATTTCAGGTACTATGGCTACTTTGCAAAATTGTTTTAAACCCTCCCTGAGAGATTACATGTTTGAAAGTAAACTATAAAATCAGTTATTTTTCCACTGAAATGTTAAATTCCATTGGTACCAGAGCAGATGGTGAACTGACTCTGAATTAGCTGGTGAAACGTTAGTCACATCCTTCATTAGTAACAGGATGGGAATTTGTTGATGTGTAGAGAGAAGGGAGAGGTTTAAGAAGCATCAAGAGGGCAAAGTGTAGGTAGGAAAGACAAATTTTAATGAATTCAGTGTATAGTGGCTCAGAAATTTTAACTAAGGATAACTGGAGCACAATGGACTCACGGCTTTATTTTTAGAATGTCCAGAGATCTTCATTTTGTTCTTTACACTAAGTTTCTCTCTGGTATCACATTACTTCAACCTGAAGAAATTATTTGAATATTTCTTATAATTCCAGTAAATCAGGTATAAAACCTCTAAAACTTTGTTTACATGGAGATTTGTTTTACCTTCATTTTTGAAAGATAGAATTCTGCATTGGCAGGGTTTTTGTTGTTGCTAGCTTCTCTACACACGTCAGCCCATTGTCATCAGGTTTAGGTATTATACTTTTTGATAAGAAGTCTGTAGGAGTTTTCATGTTTGTTCCTTGGTGCACAGTATGTTTTTCCACATTCTCAATGTCTTTTGTATATTTTTCTTATTTTTGTTCTTATCAGTTTGATTATGATGCATCTATGTGTTGTGATTTTTGCTTGGGTATTTATACTATTTGGTGTTCTCTAAGCTTCTGATTTCTTTTTATTATTTTAGAATGTTTTCATTCATGATCACTTCAAATATTTCTTCTACTTTATTTTCCCTTTTTTCTTCTGGACTTTTATCTAAGTGCTATTTATCATTTGATATCAGTCCAGAGTTTTTGCATGTTCTGTGCTATATTTTTCTCCTCACCATTTTTCCTTTTATGTTGATTTGGGTAATTTCTCTTACTCTATCTTCAAGTTCACTGAATATTTCATCTGCTGTGTCAAGTATACTGATCAGTCCATGAGAGAAACTCTCAATTTATATCTTTTGAACATTTCGAGTACTTGTATTTGACTTTTACTTAACTTTTCCATCTTCCTGGTTCCATGTTTCCCAGTCTTTCCTCTATATCCTTTGGCAATATAATCACTGATGGGTTTAACTCCCTCTCTGATAGTTTTAATATGAGCACCATCTCTGAGTTTGATGCAATTGATTGCCTTGCCCTTGAATATAGGATGGTTTTGTAAGAGAGTGTGTGTTTATGTGTGTATCTCATAAATTCAAATGCTAAACATTGTGTATAGGGTAGTAGAGACTGAGCTAAAGTCTGTTGATACCTGACAATGAGTGTGCTTCTTCTGTCAAGTTATTGGTGTGGAAAACTGGATCTGAGATTTCAATTTTGTTGTTTTTCCTGGTTATCTTTAATGGGACACAGTCATCAAATTTCTTTGATGTTGGCCAAATTCTTAGAGAGAAAGCTGGGGTGGTATGATTTGTTTGTATCTTTTTTGATCTATTCCCCACTTTCAGTTGACTCTAATATGTCTTTCCCACAGGAGATACCTCTTTTCATGCTCTTGCCAGCACCCTACAGGTGGAATGCTGTTGCTTGACACTCAGTGCTATGCTTAAGCTGGAATGTGGGGATGACAGCAGCAGAGTTGAGGCTGTCCCACTCTAACCTCCCTCTTAGTGACCTTTAAGAATTGGAGGCTTTTTCAGCTCCCTTTTTTCTTGCCCCTCCTCTCTATCACCCAGGCCAAACTGCCTTCCATATGAAACTGGTTTTAGGAGAGAGTTACCTGCTCTGCCTTTGGCAATGGGAGATGCCTATTGTTAAGAAGTTTAGCTCTAAGACCTTCCACGGGTTAGAGTTGTTAGTTTTTATGCTTCCCTGTATTGTGTCTCTGTCTTTTTTTTTTTTTTTTTTTTTGCACTTTACCCTCCCCTACAAATGACACAAAGTATTTATGAAAGGAGAGCCCAGGGAAGAGTAGGGGTTTTATCCCTATCTGTCCACAGTTCTCAATTATCTCCTGCCCAACTATGCCACCAATTAAGGTTCTCTGTTCTCTTTCCCGAACCCCAAAATTATTTATGAGTACCTGAAGGATATCTGTGTAGGTTGCAAGTGAGTGAAGCTTTTCTTTTCATCAGATGTCCCTAGCTATTTCAGGCTCAAATATTAGGCTATGTGTCCTTTGCATTTCTTCAGAATTTGAGCTGATGACTTCTCAACTTTATACACTGAACTTAGGGTGACCATTTTCCTCCTGTAGTCCACCAGGGGTAGACAGTTTGTCTGCCTTGTTTCTCCTTAGAGTAGCTCATCTCTTTTTGACTTTCAGGTTACATGTTGCCTTGTAATCTTCGTTCTCTGACAAACTTAATAACATTATAGTTTTATAACTATAAATTATCTAATTTTTATCATAGTTATTATAGTTGCAGTATTCTTTGTAGCTGTCTATATCATAAATGAAGACAGAGCCATACACTTTTTTATGTATAAGTCTTATTAATGTAGACCGTCTGCACCATACCAAGTACAGGAAGGACACAGAATAGTGACAGCTTATAAAAATAATTATGTATTCTGTACTTGGAGAAGATTCTAAAGAATGGGCACTTGCCTTAGGCTGATGGCGAAATAAAATCCTTGGAGATCAAGTCAATATACAGAAGGTGCCAAAAAAATATACACATGGCTTAAGAAAGGAAAAAACTATACAAAAATTGTAATAATAAATAGTGATAACAAAAGATGAATTCAAGTCACATTTGACTTCTGCAATTATAAGAGGTAATCACAGTGATTACTATCAGCATCCAGACCCTTCTGATTACATCAAAACTGCCAGGGTAATGTTGAGCAAAGGACTTGTGTGAGACCTTCTGGATCTTCCCTGGTGCACATCACACACAGTATCATGTGTCTCAAACTTACTACAAATGAGTGCAGTTGTTAGGGGTTCTGTCAGAGGTTCTGTTGTATACTCACACCTCCATTGTTGTACTTATACAACATTCTCAAATTTCAAATATCACTTTGAAATGGTCTTGCACTCCTCAGATGACAACTGTGCTTCTGCTGTTTTCTTTGACAGTTCACATGGTGATGCCAGCATTCATTTGATTACTGTTATCTCTTAGTAAACATCATAGCACATATTGCTATTGTAATTCAATTTAACTTTGAAAAGTCATGCATAGATAACATCGCTTAAAAAGCGTATAAATTTTTAGGCATTGCCCCACCCCAGTATTACCCTCCACATAGCTCTTCATTCCTGCTTCACCTCTTAATTCTGACATACACTTGCAAGAAAAGAAGGTGAGCACATCATATCCTGAAAAGGCTTCTTCAATGATTATACTTTCCTTTTTCTGTTCCCATCCTTGCTGGGCAGCAGTCCTCTAATCTGGAGAGTATTGACCATAGATTTGATATCCAGCACAGCCCATGTCGTAGATTTCCAAACAGCCGGCTTAAAGAAGGCTACACGTAGTTCTTGCCCTGTCCGAAAGCTAGTGCCACCCTCCTTTGAAGTTCAAGTGGTATCAAAGGCCAAAGCCTATTACTGTCAATGAATCAATGTTCCAAGTTTGGAGGAATTTAAAGATTGACGCTGGCTAAGAGTGGAAGTCATAAGACCCTTCTTCGATACTGCCAGAACCTAAATATTAATCTCTATTTCTGTATTCCTGTAAGTGGAACCCACAATACTTACTCTCTGTCTTCACTCTGTTAAATCCTTGTACTGTTTCAGTGATTGTTATTCATTTTCAGCGGGGTACCTTATTAACCTATTCAATTATAGAAAAAATTGCACAATTATATTTAAAATTTGCCGATTTTAAATATAATTATGTTTAGCATTTTTCTTTCTATTTAGTACTTTTATGGGAGGAGGAAACATAATTGGATGATTTAAAGCTTATCTGAAGTGATTTTTTAGTTTACTATTTTGCTATGACTTCGATGAAGAAATTTTAACCTCAAGGATTTTTTAAACTCTTATTCACCTAGACAGTATGACCATCTTTGAAAGTTTCCTGCTTCCCCTTCCCCAAACTCTCAACAGGAGAAAAGAGTGTACATCTCTTGGCATAAACGTTCCCTGGGCATTCCTTCAGATTCAATCATTGTTTGGTTCACCAAAGATAGATTGTCACAACTAGACTTCTTCCTGTCCACAGTAAACATTAGTTAAAATTTTGAACTAACTATTAAAATTCAGGATTGGAAAACACTGTTATTGGAGTCAGTTAGGGTTGTTTTTAAAACTCTCCAGTCATTGAATTGTGAGCTGGGATGTGCTGGTAAATACCAAACAACTGGCTCTACAAGGAAAAAAACCCAGTTGTAGTATTTGCTGATTTGGGTCATGTAAATATTTCATGATGATTTGATTTTTCAAGCTACCAACATGATATTACTGAACATGCAGTTGGGAAGAGGTACCCAATAGTACACTATAGTACACTATTTCTACCATATAAACAAAATAGGTGTAAAAAATCTCTAAAGCACTGATAATATTAGACTGTATAGAAAATCATGTATTTCGATTATTTATCATTTTAACAATACAATTTAATGGTAAGTTTATACCATTTAATTATTAATAATGACTGTATTTAACAACCAGCTTGCAAAATTCCTAAAAATTAAAATAGACTCTTACAAGCTGTTATGGACTGGCTCTAACAGACCACTGGTTCTAAGCTTTTGAGGACAAGGGACATTAAATTCCCAGCACCAGATCGGGTTTTGATTCATAACCCACTTCAATGGATATTTGCTCAAGTCAATGTTATCCAAACAAAAAGAAGGTAGGTGTTATTCTTTGCATTCAAATCTGCATGACCCAGGCTAGTTTTTCTTTTGCCTCCATTCCCTAAACTTATTTTTCTTTGCTCCTTGAATTTAGATTATTTTTCAAAAATAATTATTACTAGGTCATATAGTGTTCTCTCTAGGCAAGAATTTTGCATTTGACAATTTTGCACCAGGAAGGCAGTCTAAATTAAATGTTATCCTCATTAATTAGGGCTTTTATTCTCTATGTTAAGTCAATTATTTGTTTTTAATTAAAATTCTTATGCATTTCAGTAAAGTATCACCTTGGTCAGAAAAAGTCCTACATCCACTCCGTAGAACAAAAATATTAGTTGTGTTTTCAAAATAATTTTGTGACTGTCTCTTTAATTTCATAGGACAAATGTCTATGATGAAATCTTTTCCAGGAAATTACAGTCTCTGGTTTCAAGATGAAACTTCTTATGAAGAAGCAAAGTTGATTTATTTCTGTATTCAATAACTCCATACAAACAAATATTTTACTGAAGAATTTACTGGTACATTAATATCCTGCTTTGAGACTTAGTTTTCCATAGGAAATAAAATATTGCTGCAAATATACATATTAAAAGAGCCTTATTCAAAATTGTCTTATTAAATGAAAGCATATTATAAACGAAAGTATGTTATTCCAAATTACAGTCTACACCCTATTTTTAAATAGTAGTATTTAAAACACCCAGTAGAAACCAATGTTTGTTGTTAGCAATCATATTTTTGGTGTTGATGGAGAATGGATTAATGTACATTAAATGTCTACCAATGTGAAGTACCATATACTTCAATAAAAGCTTTAAAATACTTTTGTACATATGCACAGTCTCTTATATTCATATGGTATATATTTGTGTGTTGTTATCATAATGTGATTATTTTTTAAATACATCTATTCAGAAGTTTTTAAGTAAATAAGTTTTTAATTATGGGAAAGCTCATAAAGGAAGCCTATGTGTAACATTAATATTATAGTGAATGTATCATCTATTTTGTTGTTGACATTTATTGATTCATGTATTTGTACAATATATATTTTTATTGTTCAGCTTTATTGATGTATAATTACAAGAATTGTGTCTACTCAAGTGTACATGGATATAAAGTATACAAGGATCACAAGGTGATGTTTTGATGTCTGTATATATTTTTAAAGGATTATCACAACTAAGCTTATTCATATATCCATTACCTCACATAGTTAACCTTTTCTCCTTTTTGTGGTTATAATATTTAATATTTACTATCTTAGAGAATTTCAAGTATACATATAGTATTATTAAGTGTAGTCACCATGCTGTGTATTATGTCTTCAGGACTTATCCATCTTATATCTGTAAATACAACTTCTCTGCCTTTGGCCCTTTCCTGGTATCTAATCTACTCTCTGTTTCTAGGAGTTTTGTCTTTTTTATATTTCACATACTATAAGTGAGATTATATAGCTTTTATCTTTCTGTGTCTGACATTTCAGTGAGTATAACATTCTCCAGGCTCATTCTTGTTGTTGCAAGTGGTGATATTTCTTTCCTTTTAAAAAATTTAATATTTCATTGCCTAAATTCATGAATTTTCCACCATGGGCTTATACTGGCAGCACTGTACAAAGATCTCAGTAATGGGGCGGTGCCTGTGGCTCAAAGGAGTAGGGTGCCGGCCCCATATGCCAGAGGTGGCAGGTTCAAACCCAGCCCCTGGCCCAACGCTGCAAAGAGCTCAGTAATGTTTCATAACCTTGGTGTATCAGTGTCTCACAGCTATGCTCATGCTGAGGTATAGTGGTGTCCTGTTGTGTGGTGTTAATTACTGTTGTGCATTTTTGTGTGCCATTGTGAGAATGTTGAAGCTTGAATCAGAGCAAGAAACAAACATTAAATTTCTTGTTAAATTTGGCAAGTGTAGAAGTGACATTAGGGATGTGTTAGTCCAAGTGTATGGGGTTAATGCCATGAAGAAAACAGCAGTGTACAAATGTATTAAACGTTTTTCTGAGGGGAGAGAAAACATTTAAGAAGTCAGAGCAGCCAATAATGAGCATAACTTAAGAAAACATTATGGAAATTCATCAAATTGTGTGTGAAAGTTGTCAGCTGATTGTGAGAAGCATAGCAGACCAAGTAAACATGAGAGATGTTTCCATAATGCAACGCGATAGTGCTTGATAAATATCAGAGCTTTCTTTATTCAGTCAGTCTTTCAGTCTTTCTTTCTTTCATTCATTCAGTCTTTTTCTTTCTTTTTTCTCTGACTGGATATTTTAAAATTTCCTGATTTTGAATCCACAGAATCTTTCTTCTGCTTGATTATGTCTGCCGCTGATGCTCTCTATTGCACTTTCTATTTCATTCATTATATTCTTCATCTCTAGAATATTTGTTTGATTTTTAATATTATTACTATTATTACTATTTCCTTGTTTAACTTATTGTTTTGCCCATGTATTATTGTCCTAGATTTATTAAGTTTTTTGTCTGTTTCTTGGAGCTAATTGAGCTTCCTTGAAACAAGTATTTTAAATTATTTTTCAGGCAATTTGTAAGTTTTGATTTCTTTGGGTTGGTTACTAAAAAATTATTGTGTTTCTTTGGTAGTGACATATTTATTTATTTATTTGTTTGTTTCTGTTGCCTTGCATTGACACTGCACATTTGATGAAACAGTCACCTCTTCTAGACTTTATAGACTGATATTGATGGAAAGAACTTTCAGATGATAACAGAGATTCTGGGTGCATAGATGTCATAGTTTCAGCTCTAATGAGAGGGCATCATGTAGAATCCATGCAGCCCTTCAGTTAAGGTTAGCATTAGTGAAGATTACAAGGGTTCTCAATGACCAAGGCTGTGTATGTTCACAGCAGGAGCAAGAGACGTTGAAGTTTTGTTGGCAAGGCTAGTGGGGTTCCCCTAAATTCTTTTTCTTCTATGGGGAAAACAATAACCTAGTGGGTTTCCAGTATTATCAGATACTGCTCACAGGCATGCTTGAGGTGGCATTGACACTGGTGTCTGATGCACAGTATTCATGAAGTGGCCATGGAGCTGGAGCATAGAGCGTGGCATCACAGAGGGACCATTGCTCAGGGATCTGTGGTATTAGTATCATTGGTGTTGGGGATGAAGTTACCCCTACTATGATGTTGGTTAAGGTGTGCAGAGCATATGAAAGCAGAGGCATGCAGGGCTCCTGCTGCTTTAGCACTATGGGGGTGCAGAAATTCCTCCTGCAGCAGTGGCTCCAGGGTGTAGGGTATAAGCACTCTTGAAGTGGGCAAGAACTGGAACCCAGAGTGTGAGCACACACAGAGCAACAGTGGCCATCTTAGTCCATTTTGCATTGCTATGAAGGACTATCTGAAGATAGGTAATTTATTTACCAAAAAAAAGGCTTTTTATTTGGCTAATATTTCTTCAGACTGTAGAAGAGGAACACCTCCATCTACATCTGGTGAGGTCCTTAGGCTGCTTCCATGTGGCCATGGAACAAGGCAAAGGGGGAGCAAGTGTGCAGAGATCACATGGCAAGAGAGGAAGCTGGGGGTGGGAGGAGTGCCAGCATCTTTTTAACAATCAGCTCTCGTGAGAACTAACAGAGTAACAACTCACTGATTCCCAATGGGGAATATTGCTATATTTGTGAAAGGTCTGCCTCAAAGGCTCAAACACCTCTCATTAAGCCCAACACTGCTACAGCTTGAAATCAAATTTCAACATAAGGTTTGGAGACAATAAGTATTCAAATTTTGTAGCAGTGGTTCTGGGGCCTGTGTTGCTGGATTGCTCACTGTAGTTGTGGCTCTAAATGGCGAGCACTCAAGGAGTGGCAGTGGAGCCAGAGTCCAAAGCCACAGCTACAACTGCTGGACCTGGGGTGTAGCTAGACCACAGTGACTGTGGCTGTGGCTCTTGTGTCTAAGGCATGGGTACTCACATCCCATCTCTAGCCGCAGAGCAAGGTGACTGGATAATGAGTACAGTAGAGTAGTTATGTCTCCAGTGGTTGGAGCACACATGGAATTGGTGGAGGTAGGTGGCAGCACAATAGTGACTCTCTCTTAGGGGACCAGCACAGAATCTCTTTTTCCAGGGAGTTTGCAGTGGTGGTGACTGTTGGTTACCTCGGGGTCTTCTTCAGAGAAGACCACTGAGAATCATGTGGAACTTGATGTGTGTCTTACACTGAGACCCCCACCCTTGTAATTGTCTTCAGACTCCTTGGGTATGATGATCTCTGCAGAAATCCTTTCTGTGTGGTTATTCTCTGTTACTTCACTGTTTTGCTACAGATTCTTAATCAGACCCTTGAGCACACTCAAGGGTAGTTTTGTTTTTTGCTGGGGGAAGAAGACTGATATCTTTATCTCTACCATCTTGCTGATATCACTGCACAATAAGCTTTCTTAAAATAACTACTCATGGTTTGAGACATATATTTCAAAAGTTCAAATATTCTAAAAGATCTAAGAGTGTACAAGACATTTGTTGGATTAAAAGTATTAAGACATATTGAGGCATATATAAATTGTCTTGAGTCTAAAAATATATTTAGACTATTTTTCAGATTTTTAAATGTTTGCTGGAAAAGATAAAGAGGATGTAATATTTAAAAGTGCTCTGCTAATGTGTGTCTAGAGAGATACATTGGCAGATATTCAAAGCTGTTTGGTATCTCTCTTGGGGCAGAAATGGTTGCTGACATCTCTTGGGTTGGAGTTAAATATGCTTTCCTCCTAGAGACTTTAATCACATACAAATAAAAACTGACTCTTTTGAAATAATCAAAAGTAAATGTGATTAAATAGAGATTATTATAGTTATTTGCTATACATTGATAAACTTTTAAAAACTTTAAAATATATTTTTCAATTACATTTGTAACCATTAGTAGCCTCATTTTATATGGAGATTAAACTGCAATTAGATAATTTTCATGAAACCTGAGAAATCATTTGAGTATGTTGATTTGAAAACTAATCGAAATATTAGAGAAAATCTTAGTCATTTTAATGGAATAGAAATCCTTTACTATTACATGAACAGTTTATAAGTATTTTAAAATTTGAGACATATTAGGATATCTATGCACTATAACTAATGATTTTACTTCTTTCTTTAACTGAATTTCTTTTACAATGACTGGAGAGATGTTCTAAATAGAGTTAGATATTGTTAGGATCAGTTTTTCTTTAGGCTATCATCTTGGAATGGAAATAGAAATTGAAGAAAGGGAATCTCATGTGTAAGACCTAGTGAACTTTCTTTCTAATATTATTTTTCCTCATTTAAAAAATGCTATTCATATTTAAATTATTTAGAGAGTATATGAAAGGAAAATAAAAAATGTATATTCTACTACCAGCTTACTAAATAAAACTACATGCAACTGAAGTCCTCTATGAAATTCTCTCCAATAATATTTTCCTCCTCTCTCTAGAAGTAACTATAATCCTGAATTTGATATTTATATACTCCTCATATCTTCTTAATTTCCATTTACTTCTGCATATAGACAAAATATAATACTGTTTTATTGTCTTCCTTTTTAAAATTTTATGTGATTGAGATTGTGATATATGAGTTGTCTCATACTTCTTTTCTCTATGTTAAGCCTGTAAGGTCTATCTCTATTGATACTTACAGCTTTATTCTATTTTTCAGAAGTAAATTTTAAAAAATTCTATTAAAGTGTAATATGGCTCAAGAAACATGAGCTTTTATTTATCATTTGCAACTCTAATTCTGTCTTACTCTTTATATCTATATACTGTTAAGAAAGTTACTTAAACTATTTCAGCCTATTTACAAGTGGAAAACAACATATTCTTTATAAATTGATTTTGATATGATGATGTAATATAAATATGGAGAAATAAACACAAATATATACACACATGTGTACAATATTATTTATTCAGAAATAATAAATTTTCATTATTTTCAATATTGTTATTCTTACTCCAATTTTTAAAATTAGTTGTGAGTGATATACATTCCTTTTACCCAAAATAGACCATTTATCTTCTTGAAGATAAGAAGGCAACAAATGAGAAGAAAAAATTTCTTTCTGACAATAATTCTGGGGGTGGCTTAGCAGTTTGATGTGTCGTAAGGACCTGAGTTATGAACTCAAATACTGGATGTGACTTTTTGCTTACCTGTTCATTGGTCATGTGATTTGGTCAGATAACCTAATTTTTCTTAAAGCATGACTTTTCATAGAGAAAATGGAAATAAATGCTACTCAATCCCTTAGGGCTTTGTGATGACCAAATAAAATCAGTTTAGTAAAGTACTAAGCATTGTTCCTTTGTTAATTTAATATGTCAAGATGTTAACAGAAGATCTTTACATACATGAACTTTTCTCTGTATCTGGGTTTCATCCACCACCCTCTTAGCATTGAATACTTTCAACCTTTGGCCACTCCCAAATTCATGTTGTGAGCTACCACCTCATTATCCAATTGTCTGTTGGAAAACTTTTATGTCCAACTCTTTACCAACTCTCTTTCTTGCTTCCTGGTTTATCCTTATTTTGTTATATCTAATATTATTTTTTGTTATCTCACCATATTCTGAAAATATCAATAGATTGGGGGTTGATTTTTTTTTTTTTGAGACAGAGCCTCAAGCTGTCACCCTGGATAGAGTGCTGTGGCATCACAGCTCACAGCACCTCCAATTCCTGGGCTCAAGCGAGTCTCTTGCCTCTGCCTCCCAAGTATCTGGGACTACAGGCGCCTGCCACAATGCCCAGCCATCTTTTGGTTGCAGCCGTCCTTGTTGTTTGGCAGGCCTGGGCTGGATTTGAACCTGCCAGCTCAGGTGTACGTGCTGGCGCCTTAGCCCACTGAGCCACAGGCGCCGAGCCGGGGTTTGATTTTTTTGTTGTTTGTTTTTTTTGGTAGGAATGAAGAGAAGAAGCCTTTAGTTACCCAGGTCACAATCCTGTATCTTCTGTAATCCCTCCCGACACTAAGTACTAGTGACTTTAACATTTAAATTTCCTTAGAACATTTTTCTCACACCATTTCCTTATATCTGCCTTGTTTAGGTCTTCCTCATTTCTGGTGGCCAACAAATAGTATTCTATGAAATAGATCCTTCCCGCTGATTACTGCATCCAGTCTATCAACCGCCTTCCCCATCATAAAATCTTGTCATATTACTTTCTTGGTGAAATGTCTAAACATTTCTTTCTCTGCTGAATAGCATTAAATGCTGTAATAGTGTTAAAATGTCCTATATATTTAAGATTTTAATGGATTTTTAAAGAGCTTTATATGAATCGAATTGTACATATCTTTTCCCTTGTCACCTCACAGATTGTATCCAAAGTTCTCATCATATAGATACCTGAGTTTCTCAAGTATATCGCGTGATGGCCTGTTGCCCTACAAGGCAATGCTTCTCTTTTCTGGGAATCCTTTCCCTTTCAAGCCATTTCTTCCAAGACTAAGCTTTGGAAGAAAATGAATTAAAGTTTCTAAAGTTCTAACTGTGTCTGGAACTATGTTAAGTATCATAAAGGCATTGCAATATTTAAATTTCCTAATAACTCTGTGAGGTTGATAAAACCCCCATTTTAGAGATGAGGAAATTAAGGCAAGTTTTAAACTCTTATTTGCTGACTATAAAAACTATATTTTTCACAAATGTGCTCTATGTGATTTATTTAGTTTTCACAAAAACCTAACAAGATAGATATTTAACTAGATTTCTACATGGTAGAACTGATGCTAATGGAGTATGAATGGTGTTCAACGTCAAGAACCTAATTCAGCAAAACCTGAATTTAATATCAATTTGTTGAACATTAAAGCCCATTTTATATCCATTGTAACACCCAGTGTCTTTATGAATCATTTTCTAATACTCCCCATGGGTAGATGGCAATGCCAATATTTCTTCTGTTGTTATGCCTCAGGTCTTAGAATAAAATAAGAAGAATTAGCACCTAGCAGTTATTGAATGCACAGACACAGTTCTGTGTGCTCTGGTAATTATCTCATTTTCATGTCTCAGGGTGTATCACAGTGACTGTTAATATATTCATAACCTAATCAGTATGTTTACTGCCTTCCTCACTAAATTATGAACATCTTGGTGGCAGCCATTGATCTATAGATTTGTTTTCTTAACATCTCGTGTAAACCCTTACAAGTGGAAGGTACACAATAAATGTATTTTAATTAAAATAATGTATTATGATTATAGACTGGCTATGGTATTGGTAGGACACAGAGAGAAATGTAGAAAAAAAAGTTATAAATCTCAGAGTACAAATGCAATCTTCTCCCACAGTACTTATCCCTTGAGTTCAGGAATGTCAAACTAAATTATTGGTCAGCGAAGTTATTTTCCCAACTTTAATGGCATTTTTTTTTTTATAATGGAGAGACGTTATGCATTATTGCAAGTGACTGTAGTCAGGCAGGTTACTTATATGTCTTAATAGATATCACTGATTTAACAAAGTAAATATGTTTTGATTTATTCCCAAATTTTGCTTTACTTTATTGACCCTATTCACATTACAGAGTTCAGTCCACATTTTACATGTGCTATAAATTCAAAATATTGGAAAGCCTCTTGATCTGCAGAGACATCAAATTTATTTACAGTGGACATCTCTGTTTTCCATCCATTTGAAAAGATCGGTTAAGTGTTGTTTTTAGGCACCGCCAGACTTCTGAAAAAATGGAAGTTGGCTCTTTATTATGATCTTGGGCTTTGTTTTATCTGGCAGTACAGTTGTCTGCTTGCCCCCTATCATTTCCATTCAAGGCTTGCTGTCTCCCTTGATTTCTTTGGGATTTACTGTCTCCAAAGTTTTTCTCACGCATGTCCTTTTCTCTTTTCATTGGCTCCTAGTCTTGTTGTATTCGAGAGAAGGTAATGATGATGTGTATGCTTGTTTCTCATCTCTCTCCTCATCTTCAGACAATGGAATCATGAAAATCTATGAAGCAGATGCAAAGTCACAATATTCATTTTAGACTTGGATCTTGGATATTTGTATGTGAGAGAAGATACTGGCTTTTCTCCCACTCACTGTAGAAAGAGAGATAGACTAAGCGAATGCTCTTCCTAGCCAGCTGGCTGAGCATTGTTGAATCACGTCATCTCAAGAAGCTTAAATTTCTAATGCTTACATTTGTAATTATTGTAGGTTATGTTGGTAATTTAGATTTCCTAAATGATGGTGGTCTATATCCTCATACTCAATGAATTTCCAAATTTTCAAATTTCTACTGTTTTTAAATGAAATACTTTCTTCATATGAAATTGCTCCTGTAGGTGATTCAACTAATAAAAATTCTGTAATTTTAAAAGTGTCTGAGGCTTTTCAATCATATAGTTAAAAAATAACAATATTACTCATAACAGAGATAAATATTATAAGATCTACCGTACGGTTTACTTGACGTTTATTAGCTTTGTGGCAATATATGTAAATGTAAGAATTTATGTTACCAGGGAAGAACAAAACATTACGGAACATGGAATAGAATAATTGGATGATTAATTTCCCAGACTTCCATTTAGAATATTTTAGCATAATCTTTAGCAGTTGGGTACAGTTGTCTTCTCCATGGTTTAGCAGGGATTATGCTTTGCATGCTCTTGGAAGGAAAATGTATTTCCTTGGACATCCCTCAACTCGTTTCCAATTGTCATCAGCATCCCTACTAACCTCGAAGGCTGGTATCAGCTATTATTTTTTATTAACTGAAGATTAACATGATCTTGTTGTCTCCAAGGGGTGAATTGTTCCCTATAGCATAAATGTCAGATGGGAAACTTTGCTTATACCCAAGACAATTACTCTCTACTTTAGTCTTGAGCCAGGAACGTGAAGATTTCTTCTCTAGTTTTACAAAAAGTAAGTTGCAACTGACATAGAAAGCTGAACTGTGTGTGTGTGTGGATGAAGAGGCTTTGGGAAGACATGATTTTAGCTATCTTAATGACCTTAATAGCATCATGTTCAATCGTCAATGGTGGAAAAATAAGACAATTAGTTTTCATATCCAAAACACTTTGAGAAATAGACATTTATCGGGTGTGTGTGTGTGTGTGTGTGTATTTAGGGTGGCCATAAAGTTCATGCGCAATTTAAAATAGTGTGCAATTTACACTGCCACCAGTGTTTTTGTAAATACTGTTGACATTTTAAGAGGCTATCTGCATTTTCCTTGATGAATATAAGCATAATTAAATGTACATTTTAAGTCTGCTTTTTTACAGTCAGTGAAAATAATGGTGTGTGCTTAGAAGCTTGAATTCTAAGAGAAACAGCTTTTAGAAACATTGGCATCCCCAGAGGAAAGGTACTTATAATCCAAAATAGTTAACACTGGTGAACGTATACCTGCTATGATTTTTTTTTTTAAAGAGAACCCTTTCTGTGTTATTGAAATGAAAAAAAATTATGTTTAAATTAAAGTCTTCTAAGAAAGGTTTTTCAAATAAGCCCAGGTTAAAAATATCCTATATTTTATAGCCATTTATCACTCTTTTATTTATTTTTTCCTTAATTTTTCTTGAGCCTTGTTGATGTCCTAAAAATGAAAGGAAGAAAACCACTCTGTGTATCTCGCTCATAATATAAAATATTCAGCCTAAATCTGCAGGAAGTATGTCTTTTGAGAAAAAGAAAACAGATGCCGTAGCATTTCTGCCAAAGAGAGAGTCCAGTTTAAATATTCTGCAGTATGCAAATGTCATCTCCTCCGTGTGAATGTTTTACCCGAGTGGAAGCTGCGAGCTTGGAGCTTCTGCCTGCGATTTGGGTTGTAATTTTATTTGTGGAAATAAACCAATCGCAGAGCTCCAATTGTCTTAGCAGTGAGGTGATCAATAGCCCATTACTGGATAGAACTGCGACCACAGGAAGTGCATTGAAGATTTTAATGCATGAATTATGCATGCGCTGCCCATTCTTTAGTCTCTGAGCAGAATGACAGGGTTTGTGAAGTCGCCTCGGATAGTTTCTTGCATTAAGTGACTGCAGTGAAATGCTTAATATTTTCAGGCATAGAAGCAGCATTGACTGGGGCCAGCCGAATTTGGAAGATGTAAATCTCCCGGCTCATAGCACAGAATGCTGCATTTGAAAGTATTGCTATGTGGAGAGAGCCAGCTTTGCTGTCATCTAACCTGCTCTCCCCAGAAGGTTGGCTGAAGGATGGGAGCGGCTGTGCCTGCCTCTGAGGTCACAGCATGAAGTCCTTTTAACTTGCTTTCTGCTGCAGGAGAGAGATGTTTTCTGGTTTAACTGTCATTGCATTTAATCAAATGGACAATTTGCAATAGATATTATACCTCAAACGACAGATAACTCAACATATGAGGTAAGTTCAAGGTTCTTTGCTCGGTTAGGTAATTGTGAAATAGAATGTGCTGAGTTAGGATAATGATGATGCCATTATTAGGAAGGTTGACTGAGACCTCAGTATTGCAATGCCGGAGTCAGGACTCTCAATTGGTATGTTAATAAACCAGTGACTTTATATGTTTGAAGCACAGTATTGGAGCATGGTAGGCTATTTTATTTTTCATGCAACAGCTTTTCAAGAATGTACCAGAGCTTCAGATGTGTCTAAGACAGCAAATTTGGGAGGGGCAGCTGGAGAGTGAGTTGAATAGAGAAGTGAAAATTATCTCTTTGTGGGGAAGTTTCAGCAGGGCTGTGGCATGATGTTGGCTCAGATTATTTCCTTAATGGCAGCATTTTCAAATTCTAGTGAGACATGTTGGTAGACACCAGAAATGCTCACTCTTTCTCCTAGAAGTAGCGGGGAGCACTGGTACTCATATTCAAATATTACGTTGCATGCAAATAGCAGATAGAATTAAAACCATTTGGAGTGGCATGTCCTTGAGAGAAGACCTTGTTGTTAGAAACAGAACAGTTTAACTTCTACTTGTAGTGGGTTTTTTTTTTTTTTTTTTTTTACAGCTTTTGGCAGGGGCTGGGTTTGAACTCACCACCTCTGGTATATGGAGCTGGCGCCCTACTCCTTGAGCCACAGGCACTGCCCTACCTGTAGTGGTTTTTTTTCTTTTCTTTCCCCCTCCTCTCAAGAATGCCTTACTCTAAAATATACAGGTAGATGGCATATTGTGAAATCTATCCCCAGAAGAGTTTTATTTCTTTCTTGGTGTTTTAAAAATTAAGCTTGAACAATAGTAGCATTCAGTATATTAAAGAAAGAGCTAAAATTTACAAAAACAGCAACACTGAAAAGTTCTATTACTCTGTTTATCAGAAATATTTATGAATGAAAGCTGCTTATTTAAATAGCATGGGAAATAATAAGTTTACAAATGATGGCATCACAGTATGAATTCCTCAACATCTCTGGAGGATGAGAAAATAGCGTTAACAAGCTTTCAATATGAGACTCCAGACATAGCAAAGATTTTAAGGGTATTTTCAACAGTAAATGTATATTATTAGTAGAAATATACATATGCACATATACATAAGCATTTTCTATAATAGAAATTTATAAAATGTAACATGCTTTATAATATGTATGTATATCTACTTCCACAAATATGTTTATTGACATTGTTTTTAAAATATATTTGCTGTATCAAGAACCAATAACAGGTGAGAACAAAGAATGTGTTGAAAAATAGGCATTTTTTTTAAAGAAAGAAATATAGAGCAATGATGATAATCAGAGCATGAGAAAACTACTTTTTTAGTATTTCACAGTGCATTTCAATTCTGCTATAGCGCTACTACATTACTTGGGTTTCCTGTCAACTGCCTCCTGGTGCTGTGAGCAGAACCCATGATAGGGAGTGTTTCAGTCTCCACAGCTGATCTAGTTTAGGAGTAAGAGGAAACCCACACGTGGTCTCTCTCCTTAGGGAGGGGAAGAAAGGAAGGAGAAGTAACTACCTATGTATCTTGGCAGTCTTCCGATGCTGAGTCACGGTGTTCCGTTCTGTTCAAATACCTCTGGCTGAGCTCCCCATGACCAGCTAATAAAATAAAATCTAAAGGAAAATGAGGAGGAACCGAGAGGGGCTGAAATGTAAAGGTGTTTGTTGCCTAATGACACGTGCTAACTCCTGAGTCCTGAGTGGAGTGGCTGTGCTACTTGTTGGACTGATCTGGCTGAGGTGACAGTGGGAGCATGAAAGCGTCCATGCTGATGACAAGATCAGAGAAGGAGAATTAATGGATGAACTTGGGGAGATTTTATAAACAAAGGGATCCAAAAAGCACGGCATTGGTACTTATCTAAACCTCCCTGTCTCCCTTCTGTTCTCAACCAAAACCATTAATTGATCTCATATAAAATTCTTGAATACTTTGTGGTTGGATAAAGAATAGTTCCCGGATCATGCCAGGAAAATCTAGAATCAGATATGTAGTTTCTACTTCTCACAGTAGTCAACATTAATTGTTAAAGGCAACCAATTGGGAAAAACTAAGAAATTAATGAAAATTTTAAAATATCACCCTCAATATATATGAAATGAAGCACCAAAATTAGTTTAAATAATGATTATTATGGCAAGATTAAATCATATGAGATATAATTGGAAAAGGAGACTGATAATAGTATAAAAAGATATAATAAAAAGGAATGTGGGGAAATAGAATGAGAGTGTTAAGTACAAAAATTTTTGAAAGAATATGTATTTGAAAGAGTTTTGAAAGATATATATTTATGCCTCTTAAATCAATCTATAAAAATTTGGAATAACATAGTTCATTGATGTAAGGTTTTTCAAAAATAAATTCTAAGGGTGACTTAGTAGAGTGAGAAGTATGTTGTCAGGGAATATTTTAAAATGGTAAACTGTGAATTTTCTTATAGCTAATAAATATGGGTGCTGTTTAGGGATATTTGTGCATACATCATAATAAATCTAATCTGGGTGTGGTGGCTCATGCCTATAATCCCAGAAACTCGGTAGGCAAAGGCAGGAGGATTGCTTGAGCCCTTCAACCAAGGCAATAGAGTGAGACACCGTCTCTGCAGAAAGTAAAACACTTAGCTGGATGTGGTTGGGCACTCCTGCAGTCCCACTGCTTGGGACACTGAGCCCGGGAATGTGAGTCTACAATTGTGCCATTGCACTCCAGCCTGGGCAAAAGAGAAAGCCCTGGCAAAGCCAAACGAATAAATAAATGAATAAATAAATAAATCCAAAAACTGAGTAGAAAATTCTATGTGTGTTCATATATACCATATATATACACACACACATATATATGGTATATGTGCCTGTATATAGGTACACACACTATATTTAACTAGGATTATGGGAAAGTTATGGATCCCTTATAGAAGATTAGGAGACGCTTAAAAGTCTCTGAAGAGTGGTAATATATCCATTTTTTCAAATATTTACGTACATTGATTAGATCAGAGTACATATTTGCATGACAAGGAAATTTCCCATGAGGTTCTTCAGCAAACAGTACTGATGAGTCGTAAACTTTGTAAAATTCACAGAACAAACTTTTTCAAGTGTGAATCTATAACAAAGAGTGACGCCAACAGATTCCATCTTCTTTTCTCTACCACTGGTGAAAATAATAAAAGTAGTTCTTCCTCCAAATATTTTCCCTGAGTGATTAGGTTATGAAACATCTTCCTTTCAGATATGGTCTTAGGAGTTGACCTTGAGGGCTGTGTCATTTTAAGGGCTTCATGCATGTTTAAACAACTTTTCTCTATTTTAAATATGCCCTTCGTCCCATTTTTCATTGCTTAGCACTCTCTTTCCTCTCACAAGACAACTCAGTGTGACAAGAAAGCATTTATTAAGGATCCTCTGGGGTGATTTTGCTAAGGTACTATGGTTCTGTGGATGCGAAAAAGGTGAAGGCCATGTACTTTTAATGGGAGCAAATAAATCAAATACAGGAAAAGGAGGTACAACATAGTCTCAACCAAAATATTTGTAGAAAGATTTTACCATCATAGGAGAAATGAGGACCCGTATTCAAATTTTAAAATGGAACCAGGACTTAGATATTCATATAATCATGAGTATAAAAATTAACACTGTATATTCTAACGTTAGGACTGGAGCAGAAGGATTGGGTGATTGCAGTTGAGATTGAACAAGGTAGGGGAACAAGTTATTAAGACCTTAACTGCTAGAATAATATGTTTAAGCTTGATTGTATAAGCAGCGGGAACCCACAAACATTATTTAATCTCACAGGAGGCATTTAATGCTAAAGAAGTTGAGAATGATTTTGAAGTATTTCTTCTTTTTCTATTGTCTATAAGATTTGGCATGATCTGTTTTTTGAAATTATCTTTTATTTTTATTTATAAATATTAGTTGTCTG
>CAUYRH010124940.1:0-10721 GCA_963574655.1 Perodicticus potto | reverse complement strand
ACGGCTGCAACCAAAAAATGGCCAGGTGTTGTGGCAGGCACTTGTAGTCCCAGCTACTTGGGAGGTGGAGGCAAGAGACTCACTTGAGCCCAGGAATTGGAGGTTGCTGTGAGCTGTGATGCCACAGCACTCTATCCAGGGGTGACAGCTTGAGGCTCTGTCTCAAAAAAAAAAAAAAGTGAACACAGCCTACAGCCCTTTAGGACACCATTAAGTAAATAAACTTTTGCCTGATGGGTGTTCCAAACAGAGGAAAGATAGAGAAAGGGATAAATGCTTATTTAATGAAATAACTGCTGACATTTTCTCAAGTCTTGAGAGAGAGAGATATCCAGGCTGGCGAAGCTCAAAGGTTCTCAAACATATTCAACCCAAAGATCTCCTTTTCAAGGTACATTATAATCAAACTGACAAAAGTTAAGGACAAAGTGAGCATTTTAAAGTCAGCAAGAGAGGCTGGACATGGTGGCTCATGCCTGCAATCCTAGCACTCTGGGAGGCCCAGGCAGGTGGGCTCAGGAGTTCAAGACCAGCCCAACCCAAAGAAAGAGCCCCTGTCTAAAAAAATAGCTGGACATTGTGGTGGGTGCCTGTAGTCCCAGCTACTTGGGAGGCTGAGGCAAGAGAATCACTGAGCCCAAGAGTTTGAGGTTGCTGTGAGCTACGATGCCATGGCACTCTACCAAGGGTGATAAAGTGTGATTCTGTCTCAATAAATAAATAAATAAATAAATAAATAAATAAATAAATAAATAATCAGCACAAGAAAAGCATCAAGTCACATATTAAGGAATCTCCACTAGGATACCAGCAGATTTCTCTGATTTTCCTCATGGCCAGCCAGGAGAGAAGATGATATATTCAAAATGCTGAAAGAAAAACAAAACAAAACTGCCAGCCAAGAATACTATACCCATAAAAACTATCTTCTATAAATCTTAATGGAAAAGATATCCAAAGAAAATCAAAAAGTAAAAAATATATCCAAGGACTAACCAAGTAAAAACTGATATGGCTATCCTAATACAGGAGAAATACACATTAAGGCAAACGTATTACTAAAAATAAACAGGTATATTTCATAATCATAAATGGGTCAATTAACCAGAAAGCTATCACAATTCTGTATCTATATACATGTAACAATATATTTTTAGAATACATAAAGCAAAAATTAACAGTATTTAAAGGAAAAGCAATAAATCTGAATTCACAGTGGGAGAATTTAATATATCTCCCTCAATAGCTGATGATGGACCCCATAAAATCAATAAGGAAATAAATGACCTAAACAATACAATTAACAAATGAGCTAATTGGAAAATACTGCACACCACATAATTCCTTGTATTTAACATTAAAAAACAGGTGAAATGACATTATTAGAAATCATGAAAATGACTACTTTTCAGGAAAACATGCATAGTTGTTGGAAAAGGGCATAAGGGAAGTTTCTGGGATACAGGTAATATTCTATAATGGACTATTTCCTCATGTGGTTAGTAGTTAGATAGGTATGTTCACTTAGATATAACTTATTAAACAATTAGAATTCAATTTTTCAAAGTTTACTAAATATATTTGTGTATTTAGAATACTACATATAGCAATAAAAAATAATTTTATCTACATGTATCAGAATGGGTAAAACTTGAAAATTGTGTTGAATGAAAACAGCACATTGAAGGAGGTTAAAATTTGTGTAAATTATAAAAGATGCTATTTATTTTTATGAAGATATATATGTGTAGTAAAATATAACTTCTTAACAGGAAGAGAAAATTTTAATGTCAGAGAAATAATTATTCATAGGGAGATAGGGAAGAGAGGAATACAAAAGAGGCCTCAACTATACCTGTGACATTTTATTTCTTAAAACAATCTGAAGTAAATATAACAAAATGTCAACATATTTTCAGTTTGGCCTCAGGGCATGTGTATGTTTTCTGTTATTACTGTAATTTTCTATATAAAACACTTCGTTTTTTTCAAGTTTTAAAAATTATAAATATGTTCTCATGTCATCAGATATTCTGAAATAAGAATTTTAATGACTTATTTACTACTTTAAGTATTATTATAATTGTTTAAATATTTGTGGTATCTATAATTTCTTCAGAGTCATTCCTAATATTGAATTCCTTTGATCTAGAGTTATGAGCATTTTTTAAAGCCTTTAATAGATATTGACAGTCATAATAACATTGTACTCATTAACTCTTCCAGAACAGAGGAAGCCAAAAATAATCCTTTCTATCAGGGATTGGAATATATCTACTCTTAGTCAAACCCACATGTCCGCTCTAGCCAGTGCTCTTCCCCCGATCTGCACAGCTAATGTTCAGTCTGAAAGTTCTGCTAATGGCCCATCCAGCTTAAGCTAACCTTGAATGTGTACAAATTGCATATAGACAAGAAGCTAATAAGCCTGGGTCTTGGGAGAGAGTCTCTCAAGGGAATGAGAGAGGAGACGCTTTAGAGGCAGTTCCTATCACCAGTGTGAGAGGGCACGATTCACAACATTGACTCATCCAAGGATGAGTCACTGGGTAGCGTTCTACTCCTCATATGGTTTTCTGTACATGGAAAATTCATGAAGCCTCTGGGGCCCAGCTTCCTTCTACGACACAGACCCACTAAATTACCGACAAACCTGCTTCTCAGCAGAAGAATACTGATTTCCCTTCCCTGCATGAAATTGAAAGGAAACTGAGAATTCCTGGTAAAAGTTGCTCCCTCTACTCCCCAAATTGCTAATTTCTTATTTAAACCTCCTGAAAGCTTGACAGTGGGGCTTCTCCAAGCCACTTTGTTTTACCCCTGCCCTAGTTCCCTTGCTCCGCACCCTTTCGAGTTACGCACTCATCTGCATCTGTGTCCTGTGAATCCATGAAACCTAAGAGTACAATCCAGGGAGAGTTACAGAGACTGTAACCCTGGGTTGGAAACTCACCTGTGAGCTGTGCTGGGCCACAGAGCAACAGAAGTGGTTGCGAGATGCCAGTGAGCCCTTTGGGTCAACTTAGACTGAATAGTGACAAAGCAGGGTGGAATGGCCTCAGTGGTGCTGACTCAGGGCAGGAAGGTGGGAGCCTTGGGCTCCAGCCCAGGAACAAAGCAATGGCTGACAGCTCACATCTTGCCGTGGACTTTCATCTCCATTTTAAAGGGCTTCCTGAAGGCCATTTCCCCACCACCACTGGCACCCCTACCATAGACAGAAGTCAGAATGGCTCAATACCAGGTTAATCAGATGACTGCCTCTGCATTCCCCCTACCTGGTGAGCTGTAGAAACCTCTCAGAGTCATTCCTGACTAGACAGTGGTGGAGCTCCCTGCCATGCAGGGGCACAGCGGGTCATGTCACAGCAAGGAAGAAGAAATGAAATGAACCCGGGAACCCACAGCTAATTGATTTTACATGGGACCATACAGGTTGGATGAGCAGCATAATGAAATCACTGCTGCTGCTGAGCTGGGCACAGACGCCTATTGGAATGTGCCTGAGTACTGCTCAATCTTCCATTGTGCATGTCACAGAGCACCAAGAAGGGGAACCCCCAACAGCTGCTGTGAAGTGTCAGATCAACTCTTTCCTTCTGAGCATGACAATATTTCTAGAGACCCCATTGATGCGTAATCAGTGCTATATTGTAGCTGCACTGGGAGATACCACTTTTCCTATACAGAACCAGTCTTGGCCCTCCCGGTCATCCTCACTGGCCAAAAGCAGGGCTTCATCCTGCCCTCCAAAACAGAAACACACTTGTAAAATCCTGTGATGGCTCCTATTGCCCTTAGTATAAGATCTGACTTCCTTGGCATGACAGGCAAGTCACTAGATGCTTGAGCCCCCATCTATAACTCTGGCTCCCAGTACCATGGCATGCCTCCTCTCACCCTGCAGGCCACAATCATCTGTGTTTTCTTAATTTGCCCTGCACCTTCATGTCTCCAAACCTTCACTCCTATTCTCTTTCTCTCTCTCTCCTCCCCATTCTTCTACACCTACATTAAAAGACACCTGCTCCATAAAATGCTCCTCATTTCTCAATTCAGAGTGCATTAGTCTCTCCTCCAGGCCCCCATCTATATCCCAATTGAACTTTTTTCATTCTATTTTGTATTTTCCTTGTGTTTATTTATTCAAAAGGCATGTATTGAGACATTACTATGGCCCAAAGAACCTCCCCAGTCATTGCACTCAGCATTAAGAACATATGCATGGCCCCAGACAGACATGCAATTAGCTACATTACAGGACAGATTATGCCCCCTCCTCTGCCAAAATCCACTGGTGGTTTCCCATCTCATTCAGCGTAAAAGCCAAGGTCATAACATGACCTACCAGCGTAAAAGCCAAGGTCATATTATGACCCACCAGAGGAGGCCCTGTGATCTTCCTGCTTGCTGCTCAGTACACTGCATAATGGACCCTTGGTTATAGTCTAAAACAGCGGTTCTCAACCTGTGGGTGGCAACCCCTTTGTAACAATGAAAATACATCCTGCATATCAGATATTTACATTACGATTCAAACAGTAGCAAAATTACAGTTATAAAGTAGCAATGAAAATAATTTTATGGTTGGAGGTCACCACAACATGAGGAACTGAATTAAAGGGTCGTGGCATTGGGAGGCATTAGGAAGGTTGAGAACCACTGGTCTAAACAACTCTGGAATCTTATTCCGCACAGGGAATAATCACATCGCAAGCTGGAAGGAAGGTGTATATTGTACTGATTAGACCGATTAGACCAAGGCAATGAAAAGTTCTGGCTGCTTTTTTCTATTCGTGCCACTGACCAATAGCACAATTCAGGCCAGTTAGGAAACATCTGCTTACCTACTAGTGAGCTGACATAATGTCTTCATGCTCTGGGCTATGCTGGACCTCCCAAGTGAGTCCTTCTTCCCCCAACAACAGTGGCAGTTAAATGACATTTTACACTGCCAGACTGTTAATGGATTATCTATTACATCCTCATAGTAACTTCAATAATTAGGTACTATTAAGATTCTTTATTTATTGATTGATTTATTTATTTTGCTTTCAATTTCAGCTGGGTTTCACTCTTCTTAGTTTGGAGGTCTGTTTGTTTTTTTTTTTTTTTCCTTTCTTCCTTTAGCGATTCTCTTGCCCTTTGCCTCCCAAGTAGCTGGGATTACAGACACCCGCCACAAAGCCCAGCTTCTCTTTTTTTTTGGTAGAGACGGGGTCATTTACTCTAGCTCACTCTGACTCATGCTGGTCTGGAACCCTCTAAGCTCAGGAAATCCACCCACCTCGGCCTCCCACAGTGCTGGGACTACAGGCAGGCGTGAGCCACCACATCCGGTCTTTTTTTTTTTTCTGAGACAGACTCTCACTTTGTCACCCTTGGTAGAATGCTGTGGTGTCATAGCTCACAGACACCTCAATCTCCTGGGCTCAAGCAATTCTCTTGTCTCCCGAGTAGCTGGGCCACTGTGCCCCGCCACTAATAAGATTCTAATTTCGTGCCTATAATCCCAGCACTTTGAGAGGCCAAAGTGGACAGATTGACTTAGCTTACAGGTTCTAGACCAGCCTGAGCTAGAACGAGACCCCATCTCTAAAAATAGCCAGACATTGTGGCAGGTGCCTGTAGTCCCAGCTACTTGGGAAGCTGAGGCAAGAAAATCACTTGAGCCCAAGAGTTAGAGTTTGCTATGAGCTATGACACCAGTGTACTCAGTCAGAGGCAACAAAGTAAGACTCTATATAAAAATAAAAAATAAAAAAAGAAGACTCTTATTTTGCACAGGAAGAAACTGAACAAACCAAAGCTCAGAGAAGCTAAGTTACTTACCCAAGGTCACACAGCTAATAAATAGAGGAACCAGAGATAAATCAGGCAATATGATTTTTGAACCCACACTTCTACTCACTAACTAAAAATTGCCTCTTAGATCCTATAACCAAGTGTCCATTATGCAGTGTACTGAGCAGCCAACAGGAAGATCACAGGGCCTCCTGTGGCCGGGACTGCAGTTAGTGCCCTAGGACACTTACGTCCTGGCTGCCCAGCAGCCTTGTCACTCCTTCCCCCTGGGTCTGTCCCTCATGCCCGCAAGTACAAGCAGCTCTGGACACTGGGCAGCCTCAGAGGAGGCTCAAGCTCTTCGAACTGCTCCGAGCCAATAACCAGCTTTAGGCCTCTAAGGGTTAGTGACAGATGCAGCCTCTCCAGCTGTGCTAGTGAATCCTGCATCTGTGATGGGGTGTGTCTCCAGCCCCCATCCAGAATCTCCTCCACATGCATCCACAAGCACCCCTGCCCCGTTTCACTTCCCATGCTTTTCTCTCTGTTCTTCTGCGGTCCCACTTTCCCCAGCCAGCTCCCAGGTGGCCACAGCATTTCCAGGCACCCCTCCTTTCCAGCTTCCCAGGAACAGTAGATGAGCATTGCTCTAGTACTTAGCATATCGTCTCCTGGTGTGAGGTTCTATTTCCCTGTCCACCTAAACAGTGACCTCCTTCAAGGTGGACATTGTGTTTCTTTGTGTTTCATACCCCCTGAGCCTTGCACGTGCAACAGGATAATTAATGTTGCTTAAGAATGAACAACACAATGAAGGAAGGAAGAAAAGAATGAGCAAATGGCTTCCAAAGAACAAGTATGAAAAGGGACGGGGTGAGGTAGGAACAAGCTCTGGGCAAGGGAGTTGGTTTTCTTGGCTCCCAGCAAGAGTTGGACAAGAGCATAACCTTAGTGATTTTGCAGCATAAGCATAAAATCCTTGGTTACAGTCCCAGATCTGTGGGCCCACAGCTACCACTCTGGGCAGTCTGCTTATCGTTCTGGGGCTCAGTTTCTTCATCTATAAAGGAAGGAATTCGGGCTCGGTGATCTCTTCCAATCTTAATATATTATCACTTTGACTCTAATTCCTGACTGGCAAATTTAAAGTAATAGAAAAATCTATCTCCCGCCCCCATCTCCAAGTTCCCCTAGTCCCCTTATATGAAAGAACCCAGAAAGAAGTTCTCTGAAAGCTTCTCTGGGGATTTAAGGAGAGGTCTTTCTCATGCTCTAACACACCATTACTGAACGTAATTGCCTCTCTCATGGTGTGGTACAGGCAGCCAGGCAGAGTCCCGGGCACCCTGGGATCTAATCAAAGCAGAACTCCATAGCTTAGAGTCCATTGGACAAAAGCACAATTGATTCACTGCATTTCAGGTAACAGTCAGAGAAGGGTAAATTGAGAGGAATCAGGCTTCAGAGAAAAAAAATATATGTAAGGAATAAGAAGGAAAAGAGAGAAGAAATAAATTGTACTTTATATCATCTTAAATATCACTTTTTCCTTGTCTTGCCTGGAGCAAAAGAGATGAAAATTCTTCCTCCAGCTAGTACCATGTAGTAGCAGTTACATACAGGCTTTAAAGGTGGCCAGGTGTGGGTTGAAAGCCCAGTTCTGTGCCTTCCTAGCTTCCTCATTGTGAATATATGAGTAATAACAGTACCCACCTCACAGGATTGCTGTGGGAGTTTAAAACAATAATGCAACATTATCATCAGGGGATGCTAAAACCACTGGACGAAAGACTGATGGGGGGTATTCACACAACCACAAAGTACTGCTCCACAAATTACTTACAATTACGAAGGAAAATGTACCTCCCCAATGTAGAAATCTGGCAAACACTGCCTTAGCCAAGTGATCACAGCATCGTCTGAAACAAACTGACATTTTACGTCTCCTGATGTGATGAACTAAGAAAGACCCCACATCACATATGCTATATTCTTGACAACGACATCTAACCCGAATCCATGGAACCACACAAATCTAAACTAAGGGCATTTTGCAAGACAATTAGCTTGTACTCTTTAAAATTGTAACTATCATGAGGAGTAGGGGGAAGGCTGAGAAACTATTCGAATTAAAGGAGACTTAAAGAACATGAAAAGTGAATGCAATGTGTCATCCTTGATCAGACCCTAGATGGAAACAATCGAGGGAGGAGGGAAAGAAGGGAAGAAGGGAGGGAGGAAGGACTACTGAAAAACTAGGGAGAAATTGAATAAGGATTATATTAACATACTAAATTGTAGAATTGTTTTAATGTTTACTTTTCTGAGTGTGGTCATTGTATTTTAGTCATATAGGAGAATGTTCTCATTCTGAAGAGATCTGTAACAGAATATTAGAGAGATACAACAGAATAGTGAGGAGTGATGTGTCATAATGTCTGCAATTAGCCCTCGGATAGCTCACCTAGAGAGAAAGAGAAGTAAATCAAAAATGTGAAACTAGGCCTGAGAAACTAAATGTAAGAAATAAAGCGACATGATTGTTTCATTGTATATTCTTGCAACTCTTTTACGGGTTTTTAACGTTTTAAAAATAAAGATTGAGGGGAAAGGATAATGCACATAAAGCTCTTGGTACATGATAAGCCCTCGATAAATGTGATATGCTGTTGATGATATCTTGATTTGATTGAAACTATTGAAATCTAACAATGCCTATTTTATTCTCAACATCTCAATTTCTGACTTTTCACATGAGATGGTTCAAGCCTCTAGCCCATTCTGGGGTTAAGTATTCCCATCTACAGAGCAAGAGAGATGTCAGCAGGGATGCTGAGAGGATGATAAAGATTACACATGTAACGAGGAAATCAAAGTCCTCCCATGGGGTGGGGATACATCAATCCGCTGTCCTACAATTATGATTGTGACACCCTCTGATTATTCCCAGGAACTCTGCCCTGGTTTATTTTTCTCTTTTTGCATCCTCTTTCATGCTCTGATGAAATTATTGTCGCTTCATGCTTTTTAAATGTCCTATCCAGCTTAACAGGAGGCGGGAGGGAGCAATGACTGTTTAAGAAGGCTTGAAGAGAAGACAGGCTCTATAGCATGGATAATACAATTCTACAATCTTTGACTGAACATCTTCCTTAGGGAACTTGGGATGAAAAGAGCAGTAAGTAAATTGTGCTACATGTATACCATAGAATACTATGCAGCCTTAAAGAAAGATGGACACTTTACCTCTTTCATGTTTACATGGATGGAGCTGGAACATAGTCTTCTTAGCCAAGTATCTCAAGAATGGAAGAAAAAGCATCCAATGTACTCAGCCCTGCTATGAAGCTAATTTAAAGGTTTCATATGAAGGCTATAACCCAACTATAGCACAAGAATATGGGAAGGGGGGGAGAGGTTGGGATGGAGGGAGGGTAATTGGGGGGGCCACACCTATGATACATCTTAGAAGGGTACAGGTGAAACTTACTAAATGCAGAATACAAATGTCTTCATACAATACCTAAGAAAATGCCATGAAGGCTATGACAAAACAGTTTGATGAAAACATTTCAGATTGTATATGAAACCAGCACATTGTACCCCTTGATTGCACTAATGTACGCAGCTATGATTTAATAAATATATATATATAATAAATAAATAAATAAAATAAAAAAGAAAAGAGCAGTAAGATTCTTTTCTGTCTTTGCTTGAAGACTTTAACCTATTGAAGAAAAAAAAATACACATAATCAAGAAGCGGACAAACCACATGAACTCTCTGCTCAACGTTGTGTGACATGGAAAGCACCATAGGTTCATAGTAAGAAGACATTCACTAAGTCATTGATGGATGAAAGACTAGCTGAGTGGAGGGATGGATGGATGGACAAGTGGGCAGACGAAAGAATGGAGAGGAAGACATGGGAGAGGATGACAAGACAGAATAACCGATTCCTCATGAAGACTTTAAGAGGCTGGGGAAAAGGCCACTAGTTTATTGATGTTTGAAGTGGATGTTGAAGGACCAGAAATATTTCATCTGGGATGAAAAGCATCTTCAAGGAACACCATAATATAAGGATGAATATATGGCTTTTCAATGAATCTGTTCCACTAAGAGGAAGAAATCAAAAGAATACAATGTTGGTGATACAATCACCTAAGTAAACCTACTCTCAGTCAAAAAGAGAAGATCATAGCACTTTCTAGAAGAGATACAACACAGTTTCATTCCATGAGCATGACTGAGCAACACCATGTTGCGGACAGACATGGGTCAGCTTGAAGATACAAGGGCAGTAAGACATTGCCATAGGCCAGAGCAGCCCACATCTTGGTAGCTAGATCTTTTCTACAGGTTTTCTATTCTGACCTACAAAAACAAAAGTTGAAGAACAAGATAAAAGCAGTCTAGAACTAAAAACTAGCTCTGAAGTAAAAGTCTTAGATAAGCATTGTATGGCATGTAAGATACAGTAGCGTCACAGTAAGTAGAAATTCAGTAAGTCTTTGTTGAATGAAAGAATAGCTGAATAGCTGTGTGGATGGATGGATGGATGGATGGATGGATGGATAGACGGACGAGCAGATGAAAAGATGGAAAAGTCAGTCATGAATAATTTCAAATACAAGCAAAGTAGAAATGCCCAGGGAATTGTCTCCTTAAGAATGTGTCTACACCAGAGCGGCGCCTGTGGCTCATCGAGTAGGGCGCCGGCCCCATATACCGAAGGTGACCGGTTCAGGCCCCACCTCGGCAAGAGAATCGCCTAAGCCCAGCAGTTGGAGGTTGCTGTGAGCTGTGTGACGCCACAAAAGTGAGACTCTGTCGCTACAAAACAGAAAAGGAAAGCAAGGAAGAAAGAAAATGTTATGTGCACTGTAAGGGAAGAAGTATAATACAATTATCTCTGTATGCAAAACGGCACAAAA
>CAUYRH010124936.1:0-39329 GCA_963574655.1 Perodicticus potto | reverse complement strand
GAAATAGGAATTTGAACTTTCCAAGTCTTCCTTTTTCCTTCTTGTTCCCTCCCTCTTTCTTCAACAAAAGCCATCTCTACAATGGCACCATTGGTTTAGGGTCACATCTGCATGCATGAGTCAAAACTCTTTGTGCCAGGGTGGCGCCTGTGGCCCAAAAGAGTAGGGCGCTGGCCCCATAAGCTGGAGGTGGCGGGTTCAAACCCAGCCCCAGCCAAAAACTGCAAAAAAAAAAAAAAAAAAATCTTTGTGGCAAAGTATCTCTGATGAGCCATTTTTCAAATACCAATATCTTTCTTCTCTCCTTACCAAAAAGGAATCTACTTCATTCTTGGTGCTACAACGTATTGAGAAGAATGTGAGCCAACCTTTTGTTAGCAACTCCTGTGTTAAGCTCTTTCCATACATTATCTCATTTTATAGGCACACCCTATCACACACACACACACAGGCAATAGAGTGCATAGTTTTACTCTATTCAACAGAAGGAGAAATCAAGGCACTCATTAAATGTCACAGAGTAGAGCCAATGCAGAATTCATACTTCCTGACCTCCAGGCTTCTGACCTGACAACATAACTGACTTGACTTCCCAAGTTAATTACCCTCCCCAAGGCCTATAATGAATGTGATTTCAGGAGTCAGAAAAACCCAGGATAAATCCAGCTCTAAACCCACTATCTGTGTGGTTGGGGCAAGTTTCTTAGACTCTCCAAGTCTCAAGTCCTTGTCTGTGTAAATAAGGATAATAATAAGATCTCTCAAGGCTTGTTGTGAGGATTAATTGGGAGTATCTCAAAAGTCTTTAAAACAGTCCCTGGCACAAAACTGGAAATCCCTGCTTGACGTTACATACCGGCCGCGTTTGTCAGATGAAGCTAGAAAGGAACACAAGTCACTTCTTATTATTTTGAAGAATGATTTTGCCTTACCTCTGCCATGAGACTTACTTTTTCCTTGTGTTCTGTAGAGCTTTGCTCAGCTTGCTTGCCAGTTTCTGAAGTCCTTTGGCATAGCTTATCTCCAGGTTTGCCCTGTTAACAAAAGGCTAGTTAAATAGGACGTGCGGGCCAGAAATCAAAGAAAACTACACACACACACACACACACACACACACACACACACGTGTGCACACACAGGAAGAGGGGCTCGGCTGGAAATGTAACACCTACATAGGAAGAGTGATGAGCTCACTGGAAGGATCCGCTTGTCCTTAAGCACAATCCTTAAAGATATCCAAGAGGATCCAATGAAGGGACAGAGTTTTTTTTTTTTTTCTTCTTTTTTTAAATATTTCACACTATGCTATGGGTTGAATTGTGCCTCCCAAGAAAATGTTGAAGTCCTAAGTACCTGTGAATGTGATCTTATTTGGAAATAGGGTCTTTGCAGATGATGATCAAGTAAAGATGAGGTCATTCGGGTGGGCTCGGACTCTCTGAGGTCAGACAATTAAATTCTCGAACTCATCCTAGAAAAATTGCTACATCCCTCGTTGCTGAATACCACCATGTTCACCTTCCAAGTACTCCCCTCGGGAAGCTGTGCACTCACACCAAAGCCTGGTCCACCCTTCAAAGCACTTTTTCTATGACGAGTTGGCAAACTTAATTGTCCAACCTCATATATGGATATGTCCTTACAAAAAGGGGAAATTTGAACACAGAAATAGACATGCAGACAGGGAGAATGCCAGGAAGGCCTAGATCAGAGTGATGAATCCACAAGCCCAGTAGTGCTAAAGATTGTCGGCAAACCACCAAAAGCTAGGAAAGAAGCACGAAATAGGTTTTCCCTCAAAGCACTCAGAACGAATCAACCAGGCTGAAACTTCACTCTTGAACTTCCAGCCTCCCAAACTGCCAGGCTATAAATTTCTGTTGTTTAATCCAGGCTATGGCACTTTGCTATGACATCCCTAAAAGGTAACATAACTAATAATGAGCAGAAAACTGTCCTACTCTTCTTGGGACGTTAGTACTAATCAGATTATCTCCAGGTTATAATAGCTGGCCATAAAGTGATAAATTACGATTAAACTAACCAAGCAGTAGCTTTCTAATGGGAATCTGCAGTAGTGGCCAACGCCAGATTTAGAAAGTGAATTTCCATTCCTTTCTATGCAGGACAAGACTCAGTAGGAAATCTGGGCATGCCCTCCGAAAGCAAACTCCTTGATTCCTTTGGACTGATTCAATCACTCTCACTTTATACTTATTTTACCTTGTCTATTTATAGCCCCATCTGTGGCTAAAATGAGGCCATCTTCATCTCACTTCTGACTGTGGATGATACAAATATAGGAAATGAAGTTCAATTTATTTTATGGTTTCCTTTTTAGCAGAGACCACAGAATTTTTATTACGTTTTTCAGCCTTTCCTTTCTGTTTTCACTATAAAATATTTTTAGAATTATTTATGGCTTCATTTCATTTGGGAAATCATTCCGGAACTCTCCAATAACTAACCTAATATCTGCGTGTTTTCACACAAACTAGACTAAGTATTATAAACCAAACAAAGAAAGACAGCTCTGTTTTATAAAATGAAACCCAGACTTTATTGGCTGTTAAATCTATTGTTAAATTTTTATTCATTTTCCCCTGTTGGTGCAGCTGTGCTTTAAGTTGGTTTTTAACACTGTTGGCGAGAAAGGAGACTATTATAGGGTGTATGTTAAGGCCTGGGTGCAGAAAACACCCATTCGGTATCTTGGAATTAAGGAAAGTTTAAGGTAAGTATTTTAAAATAATGAAGCTAATAAATAAATATTTCATAGTATTTAAAAATAGATTTCTCTGCTCTAGGAATATGCTCCAACTAACGGAGAGAGAGGGAATAAGAGCACTGGTTACCGGCAAGGTGGGAGAGACCATCGCATTTATCAACTCATGATCTAATCTCCCAGGAGGTCTCTACCATTCAGTGGGTGGTTTCAGGCAATGTGTTACAAGGGAGTAAATCAGACCTACTTCGAGGGGCTTTATGAAGATTAAAATGTGGTAAGAACCCAAGCCTGATAGGGGCTCAATAACTGGAAAGATTGCCATTGACCTTTCAGGCTCCACGTGATCTGAGCCCTGGCTCCCTCTCTGACATTCCTCCTGCCAGCCACCCGTGTTTTGTTTTTTTTTAAGAGACAGAGTCTCACTTTGTCGCCTTTGGTAGAGTGCTGTGGCGTCACAGCTCACAGCAACCTCCAGCTCTTGGGCTTAGCCAGTTCTCTTGCCTCAGCCTCCCGAGTAGCTGGGACAACAGGCGCCCGCCACAATGCCCGGCTGTTCGTTGTTGCAGTTTGGCTTGTGCCGGGTTTGAACCCACTACCCTCAGTATTTGGGGCCAGCGCCCTATTCATTGAGTCACAGGCACCCTTTTCTTTTGCTCATTCTATTCATGCTCAGTGGCTAACTGCCACCCTACTTTAGGGGCTTTGCACTGACTGTGGCCCCTGCTGAATGAGTACTTCTGCTACCTAACCACATGGTATTTTCCTTCATCTCATCCCAAAAGGACTTCTTCAAATGTCACCTCCTCAGAGGCTATCCCATCTAAAAGAGGGTCCTTGTCACCAGCGTATCATAGCTTTATGTATGTCCTAGTGCTTATTACATCTTATACCGCATCGTGATTTTTCAGTGTACTCCAGTGAACAACCTAGAATGTAGACAGCTCCGTGAGGGTCAAGAATTATTTTCTTCATTGCTATATCCCTGGGCCTAGAGCAGTGCTTGGCACACAGGAGGCGCTCGGTATGTATGTCCGGAACGTTTGAATACACAAATGGACTTGTCACCAGGTCTCAGTTGGAATTCTTGACAAAGTGTCTGTCACCCGGGTTGGAGTGAAGTGGCATTATCATAGCTCCCTGTAACCTTGAACACTTGGGCTCAAGCGATCCTACAGCTTCAGCCTCTTGAGCAGTGGGGACTACAGGCACCTGCTATGATGCCTGGCTAGTTTTTCTATTTTTAGTAAGGGTGGAGTCTTGCTCTTGCCCAGGCTGGTCTGGAACTCCTGAGCTCATGGGATCCTCCCACCTCGGCCTGTCAGAGTGCTAGGATTACAGGTGTGAGCCACCACGCCCGGCCCCATTCTAACTGTTGGTGTGAGCTGCCAGGCACCCTTCTGTTTTAGGTATATACCCTTATGAAGCCACCATAACTTCCTAAGGCGGGTATACTTTTCTTAATCACTTCGTGGAGGGGAACACGAAGGCACCGACCACTTGGTCAGTCACTTGCCTGAGGGCCCACATGAGGGAGCCGAGGTTGGCCGGAGCCCAGTCCTGCCACCCCAATCCTGCCCCTGACATTGTGGGGAGAGGCTGCAGGTGGAGAGCTGGGGGAAGGTCAAACACAAGTACTCTCAAGAATTGTACGGCCTCTCCCTCCGCCCCTAACTGCAGTGTTCTGAACCACCACGCTTCTGGCGGCTTAGCAGCTAGAGGCCCAGTTACAGCAGCCTCGGTGCGGCCTGGGCCCGCTCTGAAGCATCCGTGCAGGGTGAGGTGTTTCTGGGGATGCGAGCAGGGGTGGTAAGCACCTGGACAAGAGGGAAGGGCAGGGACTCTGACTTCAAATGTCAGCACGCTGGCCCTCTGAGGCTGGACCACACTGGACTCACTCTCTGAACAGCCCTCTTGAATCTTTTCTCCCTTGGCCTGCAGTTTGTTAAAGACTCCAAAGGGCTTCAGAGCCTAGCATTTAAATTGACCAAATAAACAGGTTAAAATCATCTACTTATCCAATTTAAGCCCTAATGACCTTTTCAGGACCCTCAGCAGATTTACTCTCCAAGTCATAGGAAAAGGAAATAAAATGGGGTAGGGAGGAAAGGTGTGGGTCATTGTCACTTCACTATCTTCTGCTATGACTAAGAGGCTCTCAGGCCTCTGGCCATGAATGGATTTTATCTTAACAGATGTCAATAGATCAATTTCATCCCAGAAAAAAACACTTTTTTATACGAAGCCATATTCCAAGTGGCAAATGTAGAGAGAGCTGTCATTTTTATAAATCAGAATGTTCGTAAATGGAAACAAACACTTCTGTGTGGCTCGCCCATGTTTATGGTCTAAGGAAGCAGTTCAAAGGGAGTATGTCCAAAAAATGTATACACATTTTAAGAGAAAAAACTATTCTGTTCACGCCTGTCACATGGTGATATTAGCATTGGTTTGATTGACATCATCTTTTAAGCAAAAATCAAACTACACATTGAATTATGGTAGCAACCACTTTGAAAAGTTATTCATGCATAACCTCCCTTAGGAGGTGTACACATTTTTTTGGCACCCCTGGTATACCCTTGCAGAATTTCTACTAAATAGCCCTAAAACCACCTTGGTGTTTTCCCAAGGCAGAGACAGCAATGCACACCCCCGCTTAGACTGGTTTTTCCTTAGTCCTTTGGAGGGAGGTGCTCATTAAGCACTCATTGCACTTAATTTTCTATCCCTTTTCATCTTTTTTCTTTCCATTCATCAGCCGCCATATCTAACACAAGTTAACATACTTTCTCCAAGCAATTGTCTTGGCACATGTGAAACTGATAATGTATATATTTTTTGATGGGTAACTTCATCTCAGGATATTTATTCAAGTGCATTTTAAAGAGTCTCTGAACCAGGAAAATGACACATACTGATTTTTAATCGATATATATCCTCATTTTCCCTCACTGTGCAAGGCAGGCATGTTTTCATTGGTCATAGTGAAGATCAATAAGCCAAAGACCAATGTTTGACTTAGATCTTAAAATAAATTATACTTTTGAAAGAAAGGAGAGACAGAAAGTATGTTGTTTCAGATTCAGGATTTTAGATAAAGCACAAATTAAACTGTAAGAATAATATACATGGCCATCTAATCAATTTTAGAGTATCCTCCCCTAATATAATTAAGATGATAAAAACTAGTTTAAAAAAGCACAACTAACCTCACAAATGTAATTGCCCCTGGGTCTATGAGGAATTAATTAAAATTAAGGCCTTCTCCTGCTTGAAAGAAACAGGTGAAAGAGCCCTCACTTCATTATGAATTCAGAGGAATTTTAGTAATCTCAATTTTTTCTATCATGTCATCACCCTCATCTTTTACCTCCTACTTTGGACCAGCAACAGCTTCTGGTTTGAGGCCAGGTATGCCGATATTTTCCATCCAAGCTTTATCAGTATGTCTTTTGAAAGACAGGAGCTATTCTTGCAAATAGTCTGTATTTAAAGCTTTTTACTGGCAAATTGGAAGATATTTTCACACTGAAGCTTTGTTGTTGAAACGGCCCAGTTCGCTCGCCAGCCCAGGACACCTACAGCGTCATTACTGATTGCCTTCATCCTGGCTCCCCAGAATAGTATAAAAGAAGGTCATACAGGAGGATGACTCCTGAATGATGTCCTTCTTGGGTGTCCAGTCTAAGAGTATCACCAAGTCACTGATCACCCGGGAACACATCAGCTGTGTAACTCTAGAACTTCAGGTGCTCGCTACACGTCTTGTTCATTCCCAAACTTACTGCATTTATGGGGCCGGGGAAGGTATTAGCGGAGATGGTTGGGTTAAGTGGACAAGAAAGGCAGTTTTCAAAGCTTTTTAACTGGGAAACAACATTTTACACAGAACTTTACCATTTCGCATAAATAACTAATAAGGTTGTTGTAATTAAGTGGCAGAGAGTGTGAGGGGGCACAGAGCCCTGCTCACTCAACCTCCTCCTCACCCCTGAAGTGGACCCTAGCGGCTCCCTGAGACCCCTTGAGCTCCAGCATTTGAAAGTCACTGGGCTTGATGGCTGCAATCTCTTCCCACAGAGGACCCTCAGGCTCTGTGAAGGGAGGTGACCCCTGAGCATTTGGCTGTCCCAGAGCGGTGCTCATAACTGCCTACTCGCATCGGGGATGCCCGGTACCAAGCCTGTGCAGGGCTGGGTGGGATTCAAAATGTACCATCTTTGTCATATCCCCAGCTGTAAATGAAAAATGGGCAAGAGTACATAGATGCCCCCATGGGGCTGTGAGAGCTAAAGAGGCCAAGTAAAAGTCACATCTAACACCGGGCCTGGTCTATAGGTTGTTTTGGATAAATGGTCTCTGCCGTGACTTTATTACTTTTTTCTAGCTTTTATTCAAGATAATATGCTATGTATTATGTCAGTAAATGTCTATGACATACTTGTTTGCTGCTCCTCAGAAATGGCCTAACTTGAACTTCTTAAAAGTTACGAGTGCCCAGAGGTACAGAGTCACTCAGACATTATTCATTCACTCAGTGGACAGCCACTGACTACTACTGTGGGCCAGGCCCATGCTAGTGGGCTACAAAGACCCTCAAGGAGTTCAAGCTGCAGGGGAGGTGACAAATAAGGGAGCAGTGCAGACAGTGAGAGCTGCAACAGAGGCAAGCACTAATTCTGCACGGGGAACTGAAGGGTACATTTTTCCGCGACCGGGGACTGGAGTTAAGGGAGACCCATCAAAGTGGGGGACTGGATCTTACAGAATGTGTTGAATGCAGCCAGGCAGCGAAGGTACAGCAACATTGACCACCCAGGTGACACAGCTGTGCAAACACTGTACCTAGGCGGGCTGGGGATCGCAAGGGGCTCAGTAAGAAGGAGAGGGCAGGGTCATGGGGAAATGGAAAGAAACAAGATAAACAGGAAGGAAGGGCTCAGCTCTCAAAGGTCCTTTTATAAAATACTGTAAGGGCTGACTTATCCTGAAGGTCCTGGAGTCTTTGAAGGGTCTTAAATAGGGTCATTGCCACAGAGAGGAAGATGCATTGAACACACAGGGACAAGGCCCAAGCTAGCCCACAAGTCCAGGTAACTTTTTACTTAGATTAGAAAAAGGTCCTATAGAGGGAAACAGCTCTGTCAGGGTGCAAACTCAAGGAGCGAGAGTGGATGGGATTTCCTTCCCACTCAGCCCACTCAGCCAGCTGCTCTGTGCAGCAAACACACAACCGCAAAGCAGCTCCCCAGACAGAAGGAGAGTTTAAGAGAGTTTTGCCAGAACAATGGAAGAGACCAGCAAATGTAAAGAAAGCTGTGGATATCAAGGGGGGTTAGCATAGAGACCCCTGGTCTTGGTCATGAGCATGAGTAATCCCAGGTATCGGGCTGGACTGGGTAGGCAGTGGTCCCAGGCACCACAGTAAAAAATACAGAAAGAGCATTAGCTTTGGAGAAATGCTACTAAACTTTGCTTTGGATATTCCGACTTTGTGTTTGCACAGGACATCAGGGGGAAATGTTCAATATGCTGTTGAAGATAAGGTTTAAAGCGCAGTTTAGACGTTGCCTAGAGATACACGTCTGGAAGTCACCAATATGTGAGACAGCCAAGGCCGTGGGAGTTCAGACCACCCACTATGGAAAGTAGGAAAGGTGAAGATTTATCAAAGACTTCATATTAGTTTGTTATTCCTTTGTTGGCATTCTCTGCCCTGGATCATGGATTGAACAAACGGCCAACTACACCTCTTTTTGGTTGGTTGTTTGTTTAATGGCCAAAGCAGCAGTTCTTTCTATTTGAAAACCTGACCTTAATCTTCCTAACAGAGGAACAACTCATTTTCCTATCAAAGCCTGTTTAAACATTAGCTGTGAGGGTGTGGAGAACCAGAAACTCACTCCCTAACCCTAACCCTAACCCTAACCCTAACCCTAATGGTCCCTAACCCTAATGGTTTCTGAGAATGTGCCTTTGTCTCTTAAATCTGATCTGTGAATGTATCACAGCGAACAGGGTTGATTTGGGCATTAGGCCGTGGGCGCTTCTGTGTTTCTCTGGCTAAATCTGAGCTTGCTACTGCAGAAGAAGAAACCGAAGTAACCAATTTGATAAAAGAAGCCAAGTATGACTACAAATGGTAGAATATCCAGGCGAAAATGGTGTTTCAACTGCACTTTTCTCTCACCACCAATTAGAATAAATGCCAGAAGGCAGCTAAGTTTGGAAAGGAAGACTTGTCAGGACTGAAGGCTTGCTGGCGACACTGCCGCTTGTACCCACAAGCTGATCTGGAACTCTGTGGAGCAGAACCCCATTCTAGTGATCTCTTAAGTGAGGGCTCTGAAAGTAGTAATATAACCTCAAAGGACAGTAAAGACCTTGTCCTAATAATGTAGATGAAATAATAATAACCCCCTTACCTATCGTTCATTTATTTACTCATTTAATCTATACGTATTTACTGAACGCCTTTTTTGTGGCAGGCACCCCTAATTCAAGGCCATGTCTCCTTCACTGGATCTTTCATTATGCTCCCCACTGGAGTTGGTTTCATAATTGTCTGTCATAACCTGCAAATGGAAATGCCTACTCTATGTATTCTAAGACTACTGTTTTACTTATGGTTTCCATTACTTATTTATAATCTTAAGTAATAGGATACTTTCTTTTAGAAAGAATACTGACTTTTCTCCTTCCTTCCTTCCTTTCTTCCCTTCTTTCCTGCTGCCTTTCTTCCCTCCTGCCTCCTTCCTATCTGACAAGAAAGAGAGGAAAGCTGCTATATTTGAAGCCAAAAGAATATTACGGTTTGAAAATAACCGAGAGCCAGCTCGGTAACATCAGTCTCCACCGGCTTCTCACTCCAGTGTCTTAGTATGACATTCCCTGATTCTGCAGGCGTCAACTCAGTGACGGGGAGAGCAGCTGGCTCACTCTGCACTGGGCTCCTCCAGCTCCTGTCCTGATCTTCTTTCCCTTTGTTTAGTTTTAATTATTTATTATGAGACCATAATTCATAATTGTATCTTTATAGGACACATGTGCTGTTTTGATTCAGGCATACTATGTGACTTAATCAAATCCGGTAGCTAGGGTATCCATCACCTTAGGTTTTTATCATTTCTTTCTTTTAAGAACATTCTAGTTCCATCCTTTTAGTTATTTTCAAGTATACCCTAACTTATTGCTGATTATAATCATTTTGTTGTGTTATCAAATATTGCTCATTCTAACTATCTAACTATATTTTTGCACCCATTCATCATCCCCACTTTATTCCTCACTTACTACTCCCCTTCTCTGGCTTTCCAGGCATTTTTTCTAATACAGGGGAAGGGAATCATTGAAATCCACCCATTGAAGAGGGAGATAAGCCCTGAAATCATTTCTGGATAGCTGGTGGGAATCAACCTTTTGTGCAATACCAGATGTCCAGGAAAGTAACTTCTAAATTCTCAGAATGGGGAGAGCAAAGGCGAAAGTAATATCAGTTACGCTGTGACCATTCATCCTTGCTGATGTGCTATTATGCCGATTCAGTGAAAACACAGTAGGAAGAGGTAGTGACCTCAGAACCACGTCACTCCCATGGGAGAGAAATGACCCAGCCCTGGGAAGCAAAGCAGCCTCCCTGCTGACATCTAGGAACACAGCCTAAAAGCACACAGTACATCACATATTCATAGATTTAACAGAGCGTTTGTGTCATTAGAAATTAGTTCTCCCCAAACACCAAACATCCTTCAGGTTAACTACATGATCAAAAACCTGAGGAGGGAGAAGAAACCTGAAAGTCAAGATGAGGAGACATTGCAAATTGCACATCTTTTGGGAAACAAAATAAAGCAACTCAGAAAAATGGCATCTTGCTTAAGGGAAAATGATTTGTTTGCACAAGTTTAGCTCTACAAAATGTTGAGAAAAGCAACTATTGTATAATTGACCTAATATCCAACATGATTTGTTTTGGTCTAGGGAAAACACTGGATCTGTTCTTTCTATTTATGCAGTTTTCATCCAGGAATGAGCTTGTAATTTTGCTAACCATTATTAGCATTCCTTAGATTTTCAAACTCTAAATTCTTCATAAGGAAGTGAAGCCATGAAGGGAGATATCTTTAGCTACCAAGTGTTTCTTCCTCACTAGGCATGTTTGCCACTCTAGAACGTGTGAGGGGAGGGTTTCACACATTCATAGGTCCAGGACAGATGGAGCCAAGGAAATAACTTCTAGGGAGAGGTAGGTAAGAAATGAAGACTCTGGCTGTATAAAAAAAGTAGATATGTCTATGGCAGGATTTGGTCAAGGGTAAAACAATACATCAGGTTTCAAGCAAATTTTTTCAGTTCACTATTGAGTCTGGTTGCCGCAGACATTATCTATCACTTGCCTTCCATCTTTGCAGTTTTCTACCAGGGACTAATTCTGAACTCTCAGGCATCAAATAATCAAGGCCCAAATGACTGCAACCCAGGTCTTATATCTGGCTGATCTTCATTCTGATCAATAATAAGTAGAATTTGTAGAATAGTTAATTGGTATTTTGGGGGGGAAGGAGAGGTAACCTCACTGTGTTGCCCCAGCGAGAGTGCAGTGGTTTCAGCCTTGCTCACAGCAGGGTTTCAGCTTAGTTCACAGCTAGAGTGCAGTGGTTTCAGCCTAGCTCACAGCAACCTCAAACTCCTAGGGTCAAGCAATGCTCTCAACTGAGACTTCCAAGTAGCTGAGACTACAGGAGCCAGCCATGGGGTTAGCTAAGTTTTCTATTTTTAGTAGAGAATGGGTCTCACTGTTGCTCAGTCTGGTCTAGAACTCCTGACCTCAAGCAATCCTCCTGCCTTGGCCTCCCAGAGTGCTAGGATTACAGGAGTGAGATAGAGCAACTGGCCCAACTGGTCTTATTTTAAATAATTTCCTTTGAGACTGATACAAATATTTACTTACAAAAAATACTCCCTCACATATGGGTCCTCTTCCTTTCCCTTTTATGGAATTGAAGTAGTTTGACTATTAGAATAGAAGTAACTTCATATTTTATTTCATTTTTTTAACTTTGACTCCATTGGACAAATCTGGTTTTTTCTATATAAGAGCATGGTCTGAGCTTTCTCATATCTCTCTTTGGCCTCATCCATTGGTTTTGATAAAGCAAATATTCTCCTCTGGTCTTGATTTTTTTTTTTTTTTTGAGACAGAGTCTCACTCTGTTGCCCCAGGCTGGAGTGCCATGGTGTCAGCCTAGCTCACAGCAACCTCAAACTCCTGGCCTCAAGTGATCCTCCAGCTTCAGCCTCCCAAGGCATCCAACACGGCACCCAACTAATTTTTCTGTTTTTAGTGAAGACAGGTCTCAAACTCCTGAGCTCCAGGGATCCTCCTCCCTGAGCCTCCCAGAGTGCTAGGATTATAGGTGTGAGCCACTCCACCTGGCCCTTTGGTCTTGATTTTGAAGGAAACCAAAATATTCTTCTCAAAAATACTGGGAATTGTTGAGCTAAAAAAAGATTAAAAATACAAGGTCACACTCAGGCCTCCTCTCTGCCTTTCCCACCTAAAGATAGGCCCATTTCCAGTACTTGCTTGTCAGCTCAAAGCAGAGCTCCGAATAACAGCATCTGAGATCACACTTTATTTTCCCCATAGATTTACCTCCCTACATTTTTCTGCCTGTTGGAAGTCTAAAGATAACTCTCTTTTTTGTCTTACCACTGTACAGGATTCACTGCATTGAAAGAGAAATACATTTGAGCTGAGGTCTCACCCTTGTGAAGGGTATAGCACATGTCAATAAACTTCTGCTTGTTTTTCTTTTGTTAATCTGACTTTTGTTTAGAAGGAGAGTGTGTTTAGGACTTTTGTTTTATTGGGGAGAGTGTCTTAATTAAGAACCTGAAAAGTAAAAGAAAAGAAATTGTTTTCTCCCCTACAGCTTACTAATACAAGATGTAATTAATCCCTGGTGTCTTTGTTCTTGTGGCACTCTTATAATATTTGTAATATGAAATGGCCTACCTTAAAAGAATAAACAATCTCTTTGAAGGTCTCTTTAGAATTGCTTATTACAGAGCTGTCTAGAGGTAGAGAAAGGACTCCAAAGACCTTTTATGACCCAATTCGGTCCTTGAGTTCTCTAATCTTAAGCAGGAATTTTTATAACTTTCTTGAGTTAAATGTGTTCCTTTAGCACAGGGAAGTGCTTTACACGTGATCACACCTAGTACTGAGAGATGATACTGAAAACAGTGACTTTCCATTCCTCTGTCCATTCATTCGTCAGATACTTACCTAAGAAATCAAAAGGCCAGGCTGTAAGAGCTCAACACACAATAATAAGTAAGATTCAGATCTGCCCTTGTAGGGGAGACAAAGATGTAAACTAATATTTGCCATCAGTGTGAAAAGTACAATAGTGAGTGTATACATCAGGTACGACCCCAGGAGGGGGATAAACTGAAGTTTGAGGAATCCAAAGAGGCTTGACAGAGCCTTCCAGAGCAGAATACTTCCTGTAGTTCCTTGATTTTTATGATTCTCAATTGATAAATGTGCAATAGAGGAGACTCATTCTTCAAACCAATCTCTTGAGTACCAAAATATAACACCACATTCCGAAAAGTAGGACAGCTTGTCATAACTCCCCCAGTCACATCCCTCACTGCAACTAAGGAAGAATGGTTTATCCCAAATGTGCTTTTTGTACCTTTGCTGAAGAACAGATGTGATCTGCTTGCAGAAATTCTCTCCATTTTGAGAAAACTCCTTTAGGTTCTTGTATGCTTTATTATACTGAAAACAACAACAACAACAGAAAACAATGAACAGGAAGATTGTGAGCACTCCCCAGAGCACAGCATATGAATCCAGAATGCTACTGTGATGACAACTGTCATTGTAAATGATCGTGCAGCCACGGGGACGGCTTGGACGAACTCTTAAAATAAAGATTGAATCTTTTCTGCCTGGAAATGAAAGATTCTGGAGAACTTTTCCAAAAAAAGCTGATCTGTTTCTCTCCCCACCCACCAGGCCAATTGTAAACAATTAAGTGGTGGGGTGCATGTGGAGTCTGGTTTCCTGTCACCCCCTATTGTTCCCAGGTAAGACAAAAGTACATTCTAAAGGACACCATATAACCATTTTGTGTCCCCTCTCATACATACAAACTCCAAAGTACTGTTCCCGGGGCTCACGAAAAACCATGAACCATTAAAGTGAACATTTCTTGGCTGACACATGAAAACGAAAGTAAATTAACAAGTTTGTCCTAGTCCCCCTCTATGTCTGATTTAACTGTAGTAATGAGACTGTTATAATAATGACTTGAACATGTGGTGAAATCAAACCTTTATATATGTATAAGTAAATCTCTATAAATTAATTTACATATAAATTTAGACAAGAAAGTCAAGTGAAAATTTTATCATTTGGCTTAAAACTCCATAATGTCATTCCGAAAATTACATTTGTAAACGTAGACATTGATGACAATAGCTTTTTTTTTTTTTTTGCAGTTTTTGGCCGGGACTGGGTTTGAACCCGCCACCTCCGGCATATGGGACCAGCACCCTACTCCTTTGAGCCACAGGCGCCGCCTGATGACAATAGCTTTTTAAGAGCCTAAACAGAGAAAGTAAAGGGTAAAGTAAACAGTTGATTCTCTGTTTTCTGATACAGAGCAGGTGACTCTGACAATGAGACATTTCAAACACAGTCTCTCAGAGTTTCCATCTGGCAGGAGTAACAGCAAATTGTATTTTATAAAATTAGATTGTAGGCCAAGTGCTGTGTCTCACACCTCTAATCCCAACATTTGGGGAAGCCAAGGCAGGAGGATTACTTGTGGGCAGGAGACCAACAGGAGACCAGCCTGGACAACATAGCCAGAACATCCATCTCTAAAATAAATAGATAAATGAAAATTAGAACTAAACGAAAAAACATTAGCCAGGTGATGGTACTACTCGGGAGGCTGAAGCAGGAAGATCACTTGAGCCCTGGAGCTCAAGGCTGCAGTGAGCTACGATCATGCCCCTATACTCCAGCCTGGGCAGCAGAGCCAGATCCTGTCTCTTTTTAAAAAATGAGATTTACTAAGAAGACCGAAAGTCTGTGTGGTGTGAGTGCTATACTGTGTCTCTTTGCTTATACGATGAGCCAGTCTTTTCCAGCATTCAGATGTCTCCAGCATTCAGCTGGACACCATTCTAAGAAGAGAAAAGGAAAGAAACTCACGTTTACTGAGAGCCTTCTACGCAGCTCGTGAGCACAGACACCCTCCGGGCCCAGGCAGCCTCTCAGGGCAGAGTGCCAAACCAAGACACAGGCTGCAGCGGAGGAAGGACCTACGGAAATGACCCGATCCCTTGGGGAACAAACGAATACTTAGGCTCTCAGAACATCCCATAGATACTGCATCTTTTTATCTTTGTGCAGGAGTTTACCTTTCCTCTTTGAATTTCACACAGAAGGTTAAGATAGGACCTGGTAGAAACACAATAGTAGTACATGGCTTTGTTGAAACTGCCTGGGACACAAAGAGAATGGTGAAGGTGCAAAGTTTTCACGAGAAAAGCACGCATTTCCGAAGCAGGGTTTGCACGCTCATGTGCCCGCAGGCACCAGCCAGGCACCTGAATGGGTGAGGAGCCAGGGGGGGATGGAGAGCTGGAGAAGCTGCAGGGAAATGTGGCCCAGGGTGGGAAGGTCTCCCAGGTTGTCCAAAAAAGCTGGAATCCGGATTTGCATCTGAAGCTTTCTTTTTAAAGATCGTAGCAAACGATTCATAAACTTAAAAACTCTGCAGTACAAGTGAAACAGACTTGTAGTGGGGTTCTAATGTGTAGCCTGTGTCTTGAGGAAGAAATAATAATTCTTTGAGTGTCGTAAAAGTAAAACTACCATTTAGCAACCAGGCTTTCTAATTTTTATCTTCAGTAAAACTGATCTGTCATCTATAAAGGATGTGATACTATTAAGGCCCCCTTCCTCCCCTTACAGCTGCCCTGGGAGAATGTGGGTGAGCATATTAAAACTGTGAGAAGTTCTGCAATAAATAATAATAATAAAAAAACTTGGCATCTTTGTTTATTCCTTTTAACCTAAACATTTTCGCTAAATTCCTCGCTAATTTATTTTCTTTCTATATCATCTAATAGCATCCCACAAAATATGCCTGGGTGTCATGAGAAGAAAATACACAAATGTTAAGTAGGGTACATGCCCCTGGAAACGGGGCATTTCTCTGCCTGCCTCACACTTAGGCAGGTAACAACGTGACTAACTGTTGTCTGAAGAGATGTGGGCAAAAGTTTTGAAAAGTTCCAATAAAGTCGTTTTCTTCCTCTTTTCTGCCTTTTGAGCTTGGAAATAATGCTCGATGCCAAAAAGTGGTATTGAGAGTGGACAGTGTGCACTAAAATCTTAGAGCAGCCTGTGTTCCTGACATCTCCAGCAATGGAGCCCTCAACTCTCCCTTTTGGGACTTACTTCATATCAGAGAGAAATACACTGATTTTTTGTAAAGACATTCTTATTTAGGGTTTTTCTAATATGCCACTGAACTTCGTTCTAACTCACACACAGTCTTTTTTACCTTTTTACTTCAAATTAGGAAACTTTTTTTATGTTTCATGAAATAATAATGGCATAGAATGTAATAGTGAGACACATTATGTTCTCACTTACCCAAAGTGTAGGAATATTAACAGTCTGCGTCTGCACTCTCTTTAAACAACTATTTTTTTCCTTGTCATAATTCCTTTGCCTATTCTGAGGTATTTATCCTTCCATATGAACATTTATCTAATTACATTTTTTAAAAATTCCTGTTGAGATCTTAATTGGAACTGCATTACATATACATATGTGGGTGTGTGTGTGTATACATATATGGAAATTAACTTTTTATGGTATTTGGACTTCTCATTCCAGGACATAATAAGTCTTTTCATTCATTCACATTTTATGTTCAATAAAATTGTATGGTTTCCTTTATAGTCTTGCAGCTTTCTTATTTGACTTATTTAGAAACATCTCCCAGTATTAAGCTGTGTGTTTTTATGTATATCCTATCTGCTTTTCTCTCCAGCCCTCACTAAAGCAAAAACAAAGACAGCAAAGAAACCCCAGGGCCCTGTGCAAGACCGAAGCATGTGCATGCACGCTTGTAGAGGAAGTTTTTCTGCACTCTGCCAGTTCGAGCGCTGTATAGGACTGGGGCTGAGGGTGAGACAAGACAAAGCAGAGAGATGGATTGAGGGCAGCTGGAGCCTTTGGTGGGGGCGGGGGGAGAAAAACGAACCTCCCATTAAGAAAACCAGAAGTAGAAGGAAGGGACTCCGAGAAGAAATGTCTTAAGGCGAGGGCCCCATTGGCCCATCATAACTTGAGGACAGCATGTGCGGTGTGTAATGGTCCCTATAGGAAAGAACGAGGGACCATGGACACCAAATGTGAGGACGGGGAAATGTATGAAAAATCCTGTCCATACCCAATGTGAAAATGAGTAGAACTAACTGAGAATTTATCTGTGTGCTGGGACTTCAGGGGCTGCTGTAGTTCTCATTGCTGATCTGTCAAGAATCCCTTAGACACATTTTTAAAAATACTATCTCTAGGGGACGAGTTTTAGGGGGCCACACAATCCTTAACATTTATAAAGCAGTGATTGAAAACTCAGTTGTCCTCAGTGGCGATGGTGGAGGCTGTGGCACAGTGAAGAGTGCCTGTCTCCCCAAAGGCATTGACATTCAACTTCTTAAGGGGGCTGCTCAAAGCACAGTCTCCAGCTACCATTGACCCTTGGGCCGCCAGTTCTAGGTTTCAGAAGATTATTGTCTATTATTTCATAGAATAGTTACTCCCTAACTGTTTTACATCATGGCACTTACAGAAAATACTGTACTAGAACAGTGTGGTACATGGACAAAATTGTTCCAGGCAGAGGCGACTGGCCTAAGTCTCTGCCCAACCCCAGCCACAGTCTGCCAATACAAGAATTCAAGGGTTGAGGGGAGTCGTATATCAGGCACACCTGTAACCCATTCCTCAAATGCCAGTGGCCGACAAGCTGGGAAGCTCTTCGGTACCTGACATTGTTGTTAACCTGGCAATCAGCTAAAAGAGGGATGTGGTGCTTCTTACAGCAATGGAGAGAATCTTTATCTTGAACTCTATGTACAACGTGCTGAGAACTCAACAAACCCTGATTCAGATTAAGATAAAGAGGACTTCAATAAATAAAAGAGTTGCTAAGATTATTTTCATTATCCCAGAATCCACAGTTCTGCACTTTTCATCGTATACCACATATTCAGACAAACCAGACCCACAAAGACCATCTAGCCCTGTGTGTGTGGAGGGAGTATAATCAGAAAATCTTAGAACATATCTGTTTTGAGGATGTGAAATCTCTTGACCTTGGCCTTGGCTTCTCCTATTCCTCCCCACTCCCAACCACCAGTGAGGCCTTGGAAGGGGTTTTTGAAGCACGGTTTGGAAACCACTAAAGTCCAATCCTCTTATTTACAGTTAAGGCCCAAAGAACTAAGAATAACCTCAACAGTCAGAGACAGAACTGTGCTTAGAAACTTTAGGTGTGCAAATCAGTTAGAGAATCCATCAGAAACAAGTGTATTATTTATAAAAGGCTAAGAAGTATCATCACCCTATGCTTATTCAAAGTGATAGTAATTTTTAAGAATTGGGAGCAGTACAGGTGGTTTCTTAATGTCATCAACCAGCACAAGAAGAAGGATTTGTTCTGGACACCGTGATATGGAAGGAGAATTTTTGGTGTTCTTTTCCTGCCTCCACCAAAGGTTCTTTCCAGGAAGGACTCTACTATAGATTTTATATCTCCATATGAATTTATATGAACATATCACATTTCCAAGGGATCATTAATTACTAGGAAAAATTGTTCTGGCTTTTCTCCCCCGTAATAAAGGGAGGGCTGGTGGTGAAATACTTGAGGGATTCCTAAACCCTTAAAAAAAATCCTTTTACATAGATCACTGGTCTACATAGACATTCAGCCATTAGGAAAATGTTTCTGCCCAGCACTTGTAAGCCAATTCTATTGTATAAATATTGCCATTACAAAAAAAAAAAAAACCCTCAGTAATTTAGGCAATCGGCATATGAAATGATTAGACAGGTGACTTGTAGACAATATAAAGTTCCTATATCAAGTTTACCTAGCTGCTCTTTCTGAGTTTCTACAGTTGACAAGATTAAGAAGGTTAAATATAGTTATTCTAGAAAAATTCATTTTGATGGATGCTGGTATGGAAATTTTTTTAATAAAGCTGATTCTCATAGTATTAGATAAACCATGATATTCCACTTAAATTTAATAAAATAAGCTTTGCAGGATGGCTTTGCTGTTCTACCAATTTCAAGTGACTTCTGATTCACTGGGGACAGTATTTCAAAGCACTGTCTCTCTAATTAAGGTGTTACATGCATTTGTTAGTCCTCTGTGTGGTATTTGGAATCCCCATTGCTGGCTGTTATAGATTAGGAGGTACAGAATATTCAAGAACACAGCCTTCTCTATCTTGTCCTCTTACTTTACAGATGAGGAAAGGGAGGCCCCAGAAAGTGGGATGGGGTGTGACATATCTCACTAACGCATGTTGGGGATGCTGCAGGGCTCGGGACACCAGTGCCAGACCAGACTCAGCCTTCCCCCGCATCTCTGCAGTGAGTCAGCATCCCTCAGAAGCTATGAACCGTGGCATCAGCATCATCTGACTTAAAGCCAGTCACCATCTGAGCCCGGCACAACTGCTAAGCTGGGAGGCTCAGGTTGGCATCTGAACCATCTTACCAACCTGAGGAGCAGCTGCTGCTGTCCCAGCAGATGATGACATGAGGGCAGGGGGCTTGCTTTGATGGGGACCAGGAGGCTTGCTTTGATGGGGACCTCCCTGGTACTGTCGGAGTGCGTGAAAAGCAAAGAGTTGCTTACACTTTGTTACTTGCCCTCGATTTCTATGGTGTTATTTCATTGGAAGGTGCTCCATTTTTATGATAGAATTATTTTCTTTGGGGATCATTAAATCCTATTTCCTGCACATGGATTTAAAGATGATTTCCCTCTGTATATTTTTAGGTTTGGAAGCTAAGCTCACAGGCAACAGAGCCAATTCTTTCACTTTTCAAAAACAGAATGTTTAAAAAATCTTCTTCAAGTAAGTTCTGACACTCTCAATATTAGTTAAAAGCCTTCTGCAGCACTTAGGGAAACTTTGTACTACCCTGGTGACAATAATTTGAAAATAGACATTGACCTGGCTCTTTGAAGGACCCAGTTATCATTCTAGTTTGCCCTTTGGGTCACCATCTAAAGAGAGATTTAACAAATTTTTTTGTGCTGTTTAGAAGTCTCCTGAGATCTGTTTTATTCAGAATATTCTTAATACGTAACATAAAATAACATAGGATTATAAATTAAACTAATTATATTGATATATATTATAGAAATATTTTTAAAATTGTGATATTATGAATAGTTTTTATTACAATAATAAATAACATGTCTTAAGAATTACCAAAATTCCTAAGTCAGGCTAAGTATGAACAGTATTTCTAGGTATCTGCAACAATTATGATGTTATATAGAATATCTGATTTTTAATGGTTATAAAGTCACACAGACACTACTAGTTGCATTGGGGTTTGTTGCCTGTGTTCAGAATTGAAGGAAATTTCTAAATTTCATATAGAAATTAGTACAACTAGGGAGTGTTGTCCATTGACGTTCTTGTAACATACTGAATTCCATGCACATGTCCAGTGGCGTGGGCCAGGTTAGCAACTGTAGCTAAGCAAGACTTTATGAATTGGGTTCTATGCAATTCTAGGAACTCACGGAATGGGCCATTTTGCAGGTGTCTAAAGCTTTGGATTTTTTGGTAAAGCTTAAGGGCTTCATGAAGTATTCATTTGCCATCTATTCTCCTGTTTTATCATGTTCCCAAGCTGCAGGTTGGCCTTCGTAAAGCATTGTTCCCCAAGTTCAAGCTAATGCTGTATCAGGAAATCAACTTGAACACTTGATTAAGATTAAACAATTGCAAACAAATATTCTGTGACTTTAGAGGGTTTAGAAACCCAGGCTAAAGGGATATCCGTTTCCCCAAGACTCCCGGATGCCTCTGGTGGCAATGAGCCTGTAGAGATGACCTTCAGAGTTGAGGACAAGGACAGGCGTCCTTGGGCAATGGCCCAGCATTGAGCCAAGAGCTACTCAGAATGGTGGGGAGCAGAGCTCTAACGTGATACAGAAGTGTGGCGGTAGGTTAATGTGGGGCCTGATGAAGGAAAGCATTTCTCCTGATGTGAAGACCGACTTTGATGCTTGTTAAAAGGATGTTAAGTCTTCAAACCCTTTTTTTTTTAATTTTTCTTTTTATAACTTAAGTTGAACTTGGCCTCATTTTCCCTCTCTTCTGTCTCTCACACTCTTTTGTGTGTGTGTGTGTGAACATTAGTGGCTACTTTTTGCTTCCAGTGTCTCAACCCTGTCCTACCCTGCCACCCGTACACACAAAAAATGTCATCAAGGTATCAGTGTTGAGACAGGAGAGGATTTAACAGTTCAGAAAGTGAGTAAACTCAAGGAGAGAAAAGTAAGCAAACCAACACATAAATAAACAATACAAGACTTCTGTAAGAAGTTATCCACAACTACCAATGGAGAGAAGAGTAAGATTGAGGTAACCAAAGGGAGAAGTGTTCACTCTTAAAATCTACATGCAACTGTATTGTTGGAATTTGTTTTTACACAAAGCACGTGTTTTTGCATTTAAAGAAGTAATACTCCACAGAGCTGGCTACTTTGTGGTCATTATTACTATATGACTAGCCATTTATGCGATTATCTCATCTAGTTCATCTGATTCTTTTGCAGATTAGCAGCTATCGTTGGGGTCTCTGCAGAGCATGTGTTTTCCTTATTCAGTGAATAAAAAAACAAACAAACAAAAACTAACAGTCCCCTGTTGACCTTTATCTTTATGGTTTTATTGCAGCCCCCATTTATTTGCCTAGGTTTTTTTTTTTTTATAAAATATATGAAGGGTGAATGAAACCCTTTGTTTGCAATGTCACCAATTTTAACTTTGAGCATCATATATTGAGATAAGACACCAAAAATCCTTGATCACTTTCTTTTCAAAATAAATACATTTCCCTTTGTTTTAGTTGCTTCTTATTTCCTAAATGACTTCTCTCCTATTACTACTGATAACCCTACCGAGTCTTTGAACTTTTGACCAATCTTCTATTTTTGGTACTGCTCCCAGGACTGGAAAAGACACCCTGTTAAATCAGTCTGAGAACCACCAGAGTTCAGACAAAGTAGAGAAGCTATTCTTGTTCCCGTAGAACTTGCAATCTTTGACTTTTAACAATGTGGAGAAAAAAAATGCAAAAACTTTCCTCCCGAATTTTATTCTTAGAGCCAAAACTTGGCTGCAGACTTGTTGTGTGTTTCTGTATCCACTCCACACATGATGGTGGCACCATTAGTGTATGTCTTAAGAATGTTTTCCCAACAGCCACCATCTGGATCCAAATATCATGCTCTACTCGCTTACATTTTTTCCAAGAAAATGAGAATGAAAGACAACAATTAACCTGTCCTGTCATTTCCTAGAAAGGGCTCTGTTTTAAATTGAACCAAAGAAAAACCAACAACTTACGTACCATAGTCAATATCTACACATGTTTAGTTTCTGGGTGTGTCAGATTTCTTGAGTTAAAAATCCATTCACATAAAAATCTACCCTTCCCTCCCTCTTACACACAGGCACACAAACCACACTAAGCCACTCACCGAACACTCTGTCAGCGGGTCCCTCATGTTGAAATGCTCCTTGACTTTGTCCTTTCACCCACACTCCAGTATGCTGGACGCAGCGTGCGAGGTTGGGTGTGTCCTGAACTTCCGGGATTCAAAGAGTCTGGAGTACGTCAGTCCCGGTCAGACACACCAAGGAGGAAGTTCCAGCCCTGGACTTTCATCCCGTTTGTTTCCTGAAAAAGCAAAGAACTGCTACAGGTCAAGAGAGCCCGTGTGCAGTGGTGGGAATGACTTCCACAAACACTCACCGGGCAGGAGCCTGAGCCCTGGAGAGAAGGCCCAGAGGTTGTAAAAGGGCCCCAACAATTCTGGAGCTCAGTATGATAGTGAATAGACCCACATTCTTTAGCTTGCTCTATTAGTCCTATTTTTTATCCTCTGCATTTTATGCTGCTTTGACATCGGGGGAGCTGCGGACCTTGGGGAGAGACTGCCTCTCTGAGGGTTAGCTAAGTCCTAGAGAGAGCAAACAATTTGCCTGGAAACACACCTTTGGGAAGCAAACCAATCAGTCCAGACCCCAAATCCTCAACTCCCTTATCTAACTCTCACTTATTAAGCCAATATTATATTCCCCCAGAGGCAGGTACAAAACACTTAAGGACCTAAATGTATAGAACTATAGCTATAAAATGTCCAGAAATGGCAATTGGGAAGCAGGGCAGATATTAACCACCTCTCTAAACCTAAGTCCAAGCTCCACATGACCAGGAGGCTGAACTATTGAATTAAGAGGAATTTATCTATATTTGGTCTCAATTTTCATCACTCAGAAAGACAGAAAGAATTAGAACTCAACCTGTCACAATTTTTTCTTGATTGCTTTCTCTGTACCTGTGGTCCCAGCTGTCAATTCTCGGATTTCCAGCTAACGCTCTGTTGACTTGTGACAGCCATCTTTGTAGGCTGTGGGTGGCTTTCTCCTTGCCAAAAGGACTCCCATCGACAAAGTCCAGTAAAATACTTTGAGCTTAAAAGCATCTGGTTTTCACCTGAACATCTGGCTCAGCCTCTATTCATCTGCCCCTGATGTGCGGGTTCCACTCAGAGTCCCTAAAAATAATCTAGAAGGAGGGGCGAGAACTTGCCTGGCAACCAGAGTGGAGACAAGGGGCTCATGCAGGGACCACATTCACACACCTAACAGCATCCCCTCACCTTGGCTTATCCAAAAAACAATTACACAGACAGCTATCAAGTGGCTGGAATTAGACAAGGCAACTCAGTACAATGAAAGATGTTTAGGGGCAAGAGAAAAACTGAGATTAAAAATATGTAATTCAGATTTCCAATCTTAGAGAGAAGCTTCCCTGCCCTAGGAGATTTTAAGGAAACAGCTGCACCCTTAGTTCCTCGAGCAGCTCGGAGCCTCCTCTGAGATTCCTGCCCCATTTATTTATCTCCATTCAATCCCAACTCAGTCCAAAATGGGGCGATTGGCCTCCCTTGCCAGTTTCCATAGGAAATACTCTCATGCCATCACACAAAGCTAACTGTGATTTTGCAGAAAGGTTACAGGTTGGTAAGTCATTCCCATGTCCACACTTCTCACGTGGGCCTTTCCTGGCAGGCTGACCAGTATTCCCTAGCCCTCTTGGAAACTCAGCTACATTAAATACCCCCATCTTGTTACAGTATCCCTCTCACAGCCTGTCGTAAGGCCATCAATGGTCCTGGCTGAACCCAGACAGAGAATTAGAGCTCAGCTGTTTGTTGAGCAGTTCACAGGGGTGTTTGAATCTGTGAAAAATCTTGACTTTGGAGTTCAGAAAGAGATTTGTATCATTTATCCCTTGTCACGATAATGTTGTATAACATTATACAACAAAACCCAGTGGCTTTCAAATGACACAGACTTAGTACATGAATCTCTGTTTAACTGGATGGTTCTTCTGGTCTCCTGGGCCCCCTCATGCAAATGTGGGTCATCTTCACAGGTCTGCCGATCTTGGCTGGGCTTGGTGGGACAATTCTTATGGGCTTTGCTGGCAGGCGGTTGGCTGTGGCCAGCTCTTGGCTGAGGCAGTAATATTCCATCATCCAATAGTCTAACCAGGTTGTCCTCAGGGTATGCCAGAGGAACCAGGAGAGGGGGAGGAAGAACTAAAGGTCTCTTGAGATGCAGTTTAGAACTAACACACCATAACGTCAGCCTAATCCAGCTGATCAAAGGCCAGCCCAGACTCAAGGAGGTAGGGGAGACATTCCACTCTTTAACAGGAAGAGCTGACTGTCCCATTGCAAAGGGCACAGATACAGCCAGGGACAGAGAATTGGGACTGGTTTTACATTCATTCTGCTACAACGGTCAGTCAATATTTGCTCTTGAGTGATGAGAGAGATAAAGCTGAAAGGACACAGGAGAGGGTGGCTGGTGAACATCTTCCGCCTGGGGTGAGGGGTTGAGGACTTCAGCAAAGAATGGGGTTAGGAAGATAAATAAGATGAGCTAAATCATGAAGGACTCATGACATAGATTTAGATAAAGGGCTGTTCTCTCTCCTATTCATAATTTTGCCAAGGGACACAGCAGAGAATAACCTCTCCTGGGGTGAGGGTAGGGCAGCACAGCTGAGTTCTCTGAGGCATCCTTGGCACTGAGGCAGAAGGTGTGGGCCGTTAACAAGAAGGCCAGAGCAGGTCAAAGTCAGAACATCTGCCCTCAAGCAAGTGCACTTTCCCCCAGGCCCCTGGGCTCCTAGAAATGGCCCAGGGAGATTTGGTGAGGAGGAGGCTGAGTTTCCATGTAAGAGGGGCAAGGAGCCTTGTAATCTTGGAATTAATATTAACATATCTCATTTTTTGTTTGTTTGTTTGTTTGAGACAGAGTCTCACTCTGTTTACCTGGGTAGAGTGCCATGGCATCAGAGCTCATGGCAACCTCAAACTCTTGGGCTCAAGCGATCCTCTTGCCTCAGCCTCCTGAGTAGCTGAGACTAGGTGTCCATCATGATGCCCGGCTAGATTTTTTTTGGGGGGGTGAGGGGTTTTCTTTTTAGTAGAGATGAGGTTTCACTTTGCTCAGGCTAGTCTTGAACTCCTGAGCTCAATGATCTACCCACTCTGACTTCCCAGTGTACTAGGATTGCAGGTGTGGGCATCAATAATGCCTGGTTTCATCAGTGATCTTTAGCCTTACTATGTATTTATTTTAAGTGCCATGAACAGAACTCATACAAGAACGACGAACTTAATGTATGTTATGTGTGTTCTGACTGCTCCACCAGCTGGCCTTAACACGTCTCATTTGTACCTACAGGTTGATGGTATGTGTAGTGAAGCATCTGCTCAGAGAAGGTGTATCGTATTCATTTTCTGAAACATGTAGTACCCCAAACACACTTGTGAGTTGTCTGTCCTCCGATTTGTCTCTGCTCGGATGTTTCTGAGCCCACTCACTCCCTGGCTTCTTTCCAGCCAGGCCTCCAGTTTGATCCTTATCTTCCTGCTGCCTCTCGGTCTGTGCTCAGCATTCATCTTCCCGGCCTGGCTTCTCTGCAGAGAGAAAACCTGCGGTGGCTTCTCGGTGGCCCGGCCTGGAAGCCACTCCACCAGACTCCACCTAACACATGTTGTGCTGCCACTACGGGGAGGCAACTACATCAGCACACGTTTATAGGTGCCAAAAACCAAGACTGGGTGCTGGTAAGTTAGTAGGAGTCCCAGTGTAACAGAGGCTAAGAACAATTCAAAACTTGCCTTGGAAGATCATTTGGTAGCTGTAGCATGTGAGGAACTGGAAACAGCATATACGTCACCAAGAGAGATCTAGCTAAATACCTTATGGTACTACGACCTCGTGTTTCGAGCCTTAGATTGTGTCAGGCACTATTCTAAGTGCTTTACAGATTCAGGTCGCTCTCCATATCCACGGTTCCTCATTCGTGGATTTAACCAACCACAGAATGAAGATGATAGGAAAACAAACTAACAAGGCAACAATACAAAATAATACAAATAAATACAAAATAACAACTATTTACACAGCATTTATATTGCATTAGGTATTATGAGTAATATAGAAATAATTTAAAGTATATGGGAGAATGTGCATAGGTTATATGTAAATGTTACGTCCTTTCGTATCAAGAACTTGAGTACCTGGGAATATTGATACGGTCCCTGGAACCAAACCCCCATCAATGCTGAGGGATGACTTATTAACTTCATCATGAGACAGAGTCTCACTTTGTTGCCCTCGGTAGAGTGCTGTGACATCAGAGCTCATAGCAACCTCAAACTCTTGGGTTCAAGCAATCTTCTTGCCTCAGCCTCCTGAGTAGCTGGGATTATAGGTATCCAGTATGATGCCCAGCTAGATTTTTTTTGAGGGGGCGTTGTTTTTTTGAGCAATCATTTGAGATAGACATATTATGTTGATCCTTATAAGACTAGGGAAACTGAGGCATGAGGCAGTTAATTGACTTACCCAAGGTCTCACAGTTAGTAAGTTGGACTCATCCGACTTCAGTGCTCCCACATTCAATGACTATGCTGTCCTGCCATTCAGACAGTGGGATTCTAGATGCCCAAAAGCTGAGGAAATCACATAGAACATTTACTTATATATTGGCTTAGATATGGTTTCAAAACAATTACTATGACTCTATGTAAGAAAAAAAGAACCAGGCACATAAAAATGTATACCAGACAGTAATATATCTCTGCAGGTTGGGATTATGAAGGACTATTAATTTCTAGGTCATACATTTCTGTATAATTTTAATATTTGAAACAAATATGTATTGCTTTAGAAATCAAAAAAGACAAGGGAGGCTCGGTGCCTGTGGCTCAACAGGCTAAGGGGTCAGCCACGTACACCTGAGCTGGTGGGTTCGAATCCAGCCTGGGCCTGCCAAACAACAATGACGGCTGCAACCAAAAAAAAAAAAATGGCCGGGTGTTGTGGCGGGCGCCTGTAGTCCCAGCTGCTTGGGAGACGAAGGCAGGAGACTCGCTTGAGCCCAGGAATTGGAGGTTGCTGTGAGCTGTGATGCCACAGCACTCTATCCAGGGTGACAGCTTGAGGCTCTGTCTCAAAAAAAAAAAAAAGACAAGGGAAATGATTTTTAAGGGATTTCAATTATGCTAACTTTAATTTTTTACAAAAGACTGATGGTTGAAATATGACAGGACGCCTTGTTATTTCATCCCTCCAAGATTTAGCATATGCTATTTCTTCTACCTGGAAGTCCTTATATCTTTATGTTGGCCTGGCTGGCTTTCATTTATCTCCAAAGTCCAGCTTGTGTTGCTTCCCCAGAGTACACTTTTTTCTTTGTACTATCGCTATCCATTCCATTCACCTCTTTCGATTCATTTATATTTTGTGTTGAAATTATTAGTGTAATGATCTGCCTCCTACACTGCTCAATGAGCTCCTTATAGCCAAGTACTTGCAGCAAAGTAAATATTCAATAAATAATTGCTTTCATTTGATTGAATTAAAAGTTGAGGGGAGTGACACCATTAGCGAGCTCTTCATTGACGAGGCAGGGAATATTGCTTTTGGGCTGACCTATCTCCTCAGCTCTCAGGAAGTAGAGTTCAAAACGCTGTGAGAAAAGATAAGTGTGACCTTCTGGGCAGGAACTCTAAAATGGGAAATGGCTCAAATGCACTTGGGAGGCTTTGACATTGATTAAAAACAGCTTTGACAAGCAGGAAACTGAGAAGGACTCAGCAAGAATCCCAAGAGGCCACTTAGAGAACTTTCTTGGTGATTTGTTGGTTAAAAAGATACAAACAGATGAGGTAAGGAGAGTCTTGGGACCAAGAGTCAAAGCGTGCTCTAATGTTAAGAATAAGTTTGGGAAAGCTGGAGTCTAAAATAAACTGAGTTCTGGAAAGTTTGCCAAGAACATCTAAGAGAATTTTTGCTATATTCACAGCCAGATGAATGTAAAGGGACAGTTACTGGGCTTGGGGCAGCTGGCCTGCTGGCACCGAAGACTGAGTGAGCAGGAACTCTCAGCCAGGCTGTTGGGATCCAGGGGTCAGGCGAGGCAGCTGGTTTTTAGCAGGTCACATCTTGAAAAGCGCTTTCCTTGCAGGACAACCTACGACATGGGTGACATGTCTTGCTCTGCTGCCATTGCAGGCACATGAGAGCCACAGGCGGAGTTCACAGTACATGACATCACTTCCACCAGTCGCCCTCACAGGGAATTGTAGAAGCAATCTCATTCTGATTAAATTACTCTTTATTTTTAGTTTCTGGGAGCTGCAGTGATTAGTTAGCTTAATTTCCATATCTTTGCAAAACTAGGAGATACATTTTTGAAGCCTTTTCTGAATGCATATGTTAAAAAAAAAAAAAGTACCTTTTGCCCAGAGTCTCAGGATGGAGGGCTAAAAAACCTCCACACTATTCAATTTATGAGCATTTTAAACTGTAGCAGAAGCAGTGAGGGCACACACTTATAATGTTACTTTTAATAGCCAGCATAATTTATAACATCTAAGGTAACTTTTATGCTCAGTTTATACTAACTACATTGTGGGTTTTTTAATTACACAAAATAAGCTTCTTACCTCTTACCACCTTATAAAATAAAAATTAACTAATTTTTAAATCTGAGCCCAAATTGTCATAGTTAACTTATTTTATATATGTAGACTGGTCTTGTATTTAATGTGCTAGGGGTTAATTTTCATTATGCCTGCCCAAATATCATATTTATTAATTTAAAGATTCTAGGTGTTAGTGGATACGAAAGATGAAATGAAATGATTAATTGCACAAAACAATTTGACATAAATTTATTTTTCCCCAATAAGCCTGAGGAAATGAAGAGAAATGGACAACTAATTAACAGTCAAGTCATCCTATGGCCATGATCTGTGGCTTTAACATCCAAAGGAAAAGAAAAAGAACAAGGGCATTTTACAATGCAGATTTGTCCAAATGACATTGTATCTCCATTTAATTTCCTACGTTAATATTCATGTGCCATTACTTACATTTCTCTAAGCTCATCTGTTATCAATCTTATAAATCTCGATTAAAATGTACACCGGAATGTCTAGTATAGGCTCGTTTTCGTCTCCAGGGCAAATTGAGAGTTTGGCATTTTTGCATATGTAAACAAAGCATCACTAGCAGGAATTATTTCTCTTTTCCACCTTAGCACCCTCTATGCTTTTTAAGGCAATGATTTATGGTTATTTCCTATAAATCATTTGCAGATTACCGAATAGAATATTATACAGAAAACAGAAGCACTTCAAATTGTTAGTTACTGTGGTTCCTTCTGCAGCAGTGGTTACGGGGCAAAGGGATGGGCATGAAAGGCTGAAGAGTTTTATTCTTTATTTCTTTTTACACATTTGGAATTTTGTATCATATACTGGCATTACCTATTCAAAAGTATATACTGGCTGAGCACAGTGGCTCACGCCTATAATCCCAACATTTTGGGAGGCCAAGGTGAGAGGATCACTTGAGGCCAGGAGTTCAAGACCAGCCTGGGCAATAAGTGAGACCCTCATCTATATATACGTGTGTGTATGTATGTATGTATGCATCTGTGTGTATATATACACATATGTGTGTGTGTGTGTATAACTTAAACATTTTTTAGATGTGGTGACAACTACCTATAGGCCCAGCTACTTTGGAGACTGAGGTGGGAGGCCCCTTGAGCCCAGGAATTTGAGGCTGCAGTGCACTATGATCACACTTGTGAACAGCCACTTCACTCCAGGCTGGAGACTCCATCTCAAAAAATAAAAAAAGTAGACACTAATGTTTTTAAGCCATTGCCTACCCCTAGGACTGAGGGCATCCCCAGTAAATAAAGCCTGTTCACTCAGAACTTAGGTTCAGCCAAACAACCTTCTGTATCCTTGTCAAAAATCTATCCCTGTTGTTTTCTGACTTAAACTATTTAACTCCTTACTCAGCTCTTCCCACAACTCTTCTGAAATGGATCTACTGAAAATCACTGTTTTTTTTTTTTAATGTTGCCTCTCTACAGCATTTTACACAATTGGTAATTCATTGACATGCATTTGTTCATTCATTTATTCAATCCCTTCTCTCAAGGAGCCCAGTTTGATGAATGAAGGTCACATTGCATCATGATAGATTATATCAAAGAGATCTTTACAGAAATGTAAGGGAACTCCAATGAGGTACCCGCTGTACTGGGCTGGGGAAGAGGAGGAAAATGGATAATGCTAGTAAGAGGTGGGCACCCTTGCAATGCTTGAAATGCATTTGGTAAATGTGTTTGTATAAAAGAGTGAACGTGAATGTGTTCAGAAAACCAGATCTCTCAAGAATGTCTTGAGCACAGATGGTGTGGGACGGGACAGCTGATGAGGGTCTGTGTGGGATCTCTCCTAAAGACATCCACAGGGCCAGGTCATGGGACTTCTGGCCCATCTTTTAACTTTGAAACGAAGGGAATGGAGCGACACGAGCTTCTTCTCCCCACATGGGATTTCAAGCATTGTGATATTTAGATTTGTACTTCATACTGTTCACTCTGACAGCTGTACAGGGAGACTCTAAAGAGGACTGAGACTCGGGCCAGGAAGAGTGGGAGCCTGTTGGTAGGAGCCGAGAGAAAAATGGTGAGGTCTGAACTAACCTGAAGAGGATGGGGTAGAGTTTTCAAGTGCAACTAGAAAGACTTGGTGATAGATTGGATTGGAGGTAAGTAACGCAGGAGCAGAAGGAATCTAGAATGAAAGGCAGGCTTCTGGCATCCTCCTTAAAACCACCCCCTCTTCATGGCCTCCACAGGGCAGGAATTAATAGGACAAGCTTTGGAGTATGGAGAATTCAAAAGTGGCTAGGCTACACACTCATATGCTAATTTTGGAGAAATTTTAACTCCTTTCAGTTGCAGTGACCTGATATGCAAAATGAAAGCAATAATAAATAACATATAGCTTTTAGTAGAGTATACCACACACATAATAAGTGTTCCACAAAAACTGGTTGCTATTATTGCTGTTACTACCACTTTATTTTTTGTGGAACAAAATAAGATGATTGCATGTAACTTGCAAAGATGCATGACTATGCAACTCACCAAACTATTTAGAACTCTCAAGAGGTTTTTCTTTTTTTTTTTTGAGACAGAGCCTCAAGCTGTCACCCTGGATAGAGTGCTGTGGCATCACAGCTCACAGCAACCTCCAGCTCCTGGGCTCAAGCGAGTCTCTTGCCTCCGCCTCCCAAGTAGCTGGGACTACAGGCGCCCGCCACAATGCCCGGCCATTTTTGGTCGCAGCCGTCATTGTTGTTTGGCGGGCCCGGGCTGGATTCGAACCCACCAGCTCAGGTGTACGTGGTTGGCGCCTTAACCTGTTGAGCCACAGGCGCCGAACCTCTCAAGACGTTTTAATTAATGCATTTTATTCTTTCTCTAAATTTTCCTTTGATCAGCTGAGGTGTTATGTATCAGTATTGCTCTTGGAATTCAAAGATGGCATTCTCATTTGAAAAAATAGACACCGTTGCATCTCAATAGCTGAAAATTTCAGTTGGGCCATTAGTAGGGTTTTAAAACAAATATAGTGGTTTAAAAATAATCCTAAGTGTTACAGACAGATTGCAAGTTCAGTATAAAGTCTTCTTTTTCCAAAATAAGTTGCCAACTTAATGCCCCTTCACTCTTTAATATATTAAGGTGCATTTCCTACAAACAAGGATGTTCTCCAACAAAACCACAGTACAACCATCAAAAGCAGGAAATAAAATTGATTAATCACTACTACCTAACCCTCAGTTCCACCAATTGTCCCTCCTAGATTCTCCATGGCAACAGGATCAGCTCAGAGTCATGCCCTGTGTTCAGCGGTTGTGTCTCTTCAGCCTCAGTAAACTGTTCCTTTCCTCTGGAACAGTTCTTCACTCTTTCCTCAACTCTCTTGCCATTGAGAGATTTGAAGATTACCAATTAATTGTTTTAGATAATGTCTGTCAATTCGGGTTTATTCAGGCTACATATCTTTGTCAGGAATATCACAGAAGCAATGCTGTGTTCTTACTGCAGCCATTCAAACGATTCGTGATTTCATTCACCTTCGTCTGGTGGTCATCCCTTGACTACGATGCTGTCTGCCAGGCTTCTTCACTGTAAAGTTATTCTTTTAATTTTTGCAGTTGATAAATATGTTGTGGGGATAGACTTTGAAACTAAGCAAACACCTTTTTCTTTAGCAAACTTGCAGTTTGTTATTTATTGATTTATATCCCATGAATGTGTTTCTCATTTTAGTCAATGTGTTATAATTTGTTATTAATATTAATTTTGGTGCATAAAAAATCCTCGATTCAGCCAGCAAGAGCCCCTCCAAGTTAGTTCTGTGTCCTCCTAATCTTTCCCCTCATCTTTGAGCATTTCCTCACTTTCGGTCCCAACCGGATATTCCAAACCCCGGCTTTGCTCCGCCTACCCCAGCTCTTGAGTCAGCTACTTCTTCAAGAAACTCTCATATCTTTTAGTGGGGCATGGGGTTCACATGGACTTAGAAACCCAAACCTGGGTTGCTCACGTATGAGCTCATATGCTCACGTGTACGTGCAGATATATACTTACATTATGCTAACCTGGATATCTAGCTAGCTAGATATTAAAAACCATCCACGGTAACCCATCAATTCATGAGTGGATTAAGAAAATATGATATAGGTACACATGAGGTATATACCATGGAGATAAAGGAATATATAAAAAGGAATGAAATAATATCTTTTGCAGCAACGTAGATGGAACTGGAGACCATTAATGGGAAAGCAAACACCACATGGGCTCTCTAATAATTGGGAGCTAATCAGTGGGCACATACAGGTACAAAGAGGTGTGAAGGTTATTGGAAATCAAGAAGGGGGTGGGGATAAAAACCTACAAATAGGATACAGTAGACACTATCTGGGTGATGGGCACCCTAAAAGCCCTGACTGAAGCATTATAAAAAGTAGCCATGTGACAAAAATATGTAACCCTCTACAATAGTTTGATATTTAAAAAAGATAATGCCATATTAAAATATTGTATTAATAAGCTTTCATGAAATCAATACTTTTAAATTAAAAACAAATCAAATTATCTTTAAAAACCTAACCAACCAAACAAAAACATACGTGGATGCCTATGATTTTACTCCAGTCCTACTAAGCTCAATCAGTTTTCTCCTCCTCCATATTTGTAACTGTTCTCCAGCAGTTAGAAGGTGGCTCCCATTATTCTCAATATATTCATGTCTGATCAGACTGCCTGTATGTAATCAGTCTCCCAGTGTTGCCACCCTGACTTCCCATGCCAGGCTGCCCTGCTGCAGGGATGGCCCCATCATCCTGCCTGGGCTCTGATACCTCCTTCCTTTCCGCCCCCCAGCACTGCCCTCTTCACTCCTCTGGGACTCTGACTCTCCATGCTGGGCTGTCCTCTCCTGCAGACCCTCCATATCCCAACACCCCACTCTGGGCCACCACAATTCCCTTTCCTGACACAGAGCTCCACTCTGCTTTGAGTCATCTTAGGCTTTGGGACTGAACAGTCCAAGAAGAGAAGGGAAAGGAAGGAAAAGAGAAAGAATAAGAAGGAAAATCATCATTATTATTAACATCAGTTTCTTTCCTTTTCTCTTTTTTTTGAGACAGAGTCTCACTCACTCTGTTTCCTGGGCTGGAGTACCATGACATCAGCCTAGCTCACAGCAACCTGAGATTCCTGGGTTCAAGTAATCCTCCTGCCTTGGCCTCTCAAGTACCTGGGAGTACAGGCGACTGTCACCACACTCTGCTAATTTTTCTATTTTTAGTAGATACAGGGTCTCGCTCTTGTCTAAGCTGGTCTGGAACTGCTGAGCTCAAGGGATCCTCCTGCTCAACCTCCCAGAGTGCTAGGATTAAAGGGGTGAGACACCACGCCCAGCCATCAGTTTCTTTTCTATGTTTCTTATTGTTTTCCTTGCTGATTTATCTTTTTCTTACCTACCAAACATGGGTGTTTCTCAAGCTTCTGATTTGGTGGGCACAGGCAACATAGGAATGACCCAGAGTTCAGACTGTTACTTGTGTCACCACTTTCTGTCCCTACGACCATGGGTAAGGCTCTTACAGTGTCTGGGCTTCTGTTTATCTCAAAAAGAAAAGGAAAGGAAAGGAAATAAGAACAGCACCTGGTTTCAGTCCTATATTTCCAATTTTTGGTAGAAACCTCCTCATGAATGGGATCTTAGCAGCTTAAACTCAAAATGTAAAAATCAGCTCATTTTTTCCCCTTCCAAAACTGAGGCATCTCCCCAAAGCTCCTACTTCTGTAAATATAATATATGCATTCATACCACACGCATTTATTGAGCACGTACTATGTGGTGGACAGTGCAACTGATGAAAAGGATCAGATATAAAAGGTAAAGTCTTTGCCCTCAAGATGCTTTCAGTTAGGTGGGTGGGGGGCAGTGTGAGAAGCAAGCTGATGAGAACCCTTTCTTCTCCAGGAAGAGCACTAAATTCCAAGAGACTAGGGTCCAGGAAGAGATGATACATTAGTTAGTCTTGAAGGCCCCATAAGAGTTAGTTATAGGAAGAAGAAGAGAAATACAACCTTTGAGGCAGAGTAAGCAGTGTGGGCAAAGTGCTGGAGATGTCACCGGGTGTGGCTCCTTCTGAGACAGCAGGTGGACTGGAGGTCAGGGTCAGGGTGGGTGCCAAGGGCGAACTCACTGATTCATTCTACACCTTCTGTCTCAAACTCCCTTCTCTTACCATATGACTCACCCAAATCTTATCCATTCTTCTTGGTTTTCACTCTGAAACCTTTTCTTACTGAATCTGAAGCAACCTCTCTCTACTCTGAATTTTTCTGGCAATTACTAATCTAACAATGTATTTGAAATGATGAAGATAGTAATGACTTCTACCTCTAGAGTAATTACTATTTTTCAAAAGCCTTTGTCTTGTATCATTAAGTTTGATCTGGACAATAAAACAAACATTATTTCCTTAGAGCTATTTTAACCCATTAAAATAACTACTGCCTGGGGGCTACCTCTCTGACCAGATTGAGAACCCCCTAAATGCAGCAGCTTTGCCTTTAACCTCTTTATACTCCTCACACAGCCTAATGTGCTGTTTCTTATGGAACTGGTGCTCAGAGCTTGCACTGACTTACTTTTGAAGTGCACTGTACTGCGTTCATTAGCATTCTGGCTCTGTGTGTCAACCATTCCCCGTGTCAGGCGCAGTATGAGCTATTTCACATACCCTCAGGAATGGCTCGTAAGTGATACAACTAGCTGATGGCAGCATTGGAAGTATAATACATCAGGGCTCTGCTCTATACACCATCTCGTACACTTAACTGAGAGAAAACAAATACTCATTACCCTTAGAAATTCTAGGAACCCTTTTGAACTCATCTTTGGTGGTAAGGCTCCATCTGGTCTGACATCCAGCATAGGTTTGCTTATTGGCTTATGGGATAGTTACTGGCATCCTAGACCATGAACACTAATAGGAGACAAACATTTAATCCTGACAAATCAAATTAACTACTATGACTCAAAAATAGGAAGGCTGGTGATCGTCCTGTCCTATGACTTCCTCACTCTGTAGCTCTCCATCCCTGACTACTCAGCCCTAGGAGTATTTTCCCAAGATTTTCAGCTCATTCTTCAAACCCAGACCTCTAACTAACTAATTCTACTACCCATACATTCTAGTCTACAATATGTTGAAACTGTTTGGACTGATTCCTTTCAAGCCTCTTTTCTGAGTTATATGTTTGCCCTTGCAAGTTCACAGGGGTAGGATGGGAAAGGAAATGCTTCGTGAATTGGATCAATACAGTGAACTTGAAAAAAATTGAGTTCAGTTCTGATATATTTAATTTATTTGCAGTCTTCCCCAAGAGAGGCTTCTGATGTGGTTGAAAGCACTAGACAATATAATGTGGAAAAGAAGGAAAATAAGAGATTAAACTACAGGAGGAAAAATCAGAAGTCTGTAAGGAAAATTATAAGAAGTAGATTATAAAAAGGTCAGTGGAGATTTCAGATGCAGTAGAAATCTCAGCAGCCTAAGTCTTCACAAACAAATGCAGACTTTGGAAGTGGTCTAGTGAACCAGGAAGAGTATGCATGTGTTTTGCAAATTGCCTAGGTCTAGAGTCAAATCTGAACCCAACTGTGCTGGTAAATGTTTAATAACCGGCTCATCATAAATGAATAAATAAACAATAAAGCAAGGCCTGATTTTCAGTTTTTGCTGATTTCTATAAAGTAAACAATTCCAATTTTTAAATGCAATACTACCAATGTCATATTCCTGAAAACAGATTTGTGAAGAAATGCATGGGAGCCTACCATCACATAGGGCTTCCATCAGACAAATATAATTAGATGTAAATAGCCTCAAAAGCATAGATGGTAGCAAAATATAGGAAAGTCATGAAGAAGTGTATTTGGAGTATTTGTTACTTATATTATAAATATAATTTTAATTTATAAGTGTATATAATTTTCAATAATGGTTATATTTAATAATCAGCTTGCAAAATTTCAAAAATATAAGAATCAGCTCATACAAGTTGGAATGAGCTGGCTCCAGCTTTCCACTGATGAATGGTAATATAATTGATCCTTATTATTGGTGGATTTCATATTTGCAAATCCACCTACTGGCTCAAATTTATTTGTAAACCCGAAATTAATACTCACAGCATGTGATGGCTAACTTTATATGTCAACTTGACTGGGCTGCAGGGTGCCTGGATATTTGGTTAAACAATATTTTTGGTGTGCCTAAGAAGGTGTTTTTTAAATGAGATTAACGTTTGAATCTGTAGGCTGAGTAAAGTAGATTATAGCTCTCAATGTGAGTGACCTCATTCAATTCTTAAAGGTCCAAATTACACAAAAAGGCTGGTAAAGGAAAAATTTGGTCTTTCTCTGTCTGACAGTTTGGCTCCTAGACTCAGATTCGGATGGAAACTTATGAGGCCTGACAATTAAGTTTGCAAACTCATCTTAGAAAAAGTGCTACGTACCTCATTGCTGAATATCACTATTGTTACCTTCAAAGTACTGCCCTTGACCATCTGGTGACCATGGTGATATTCAGCAATGCGGTGTGCAGCGCTTTTTCTAAGATGAGTTTGCAAACGGAATTGTCAGATCTTATATACCATTAGCTCTTTCAGGATTTTGGACCCTGACTGTAACTGTACCATCAGTTCTCCTGAGTCTCCAGCATGTGATGGCAGATCTTGGGATTTCTCAGCCTCTGTGATCTTGCTGTGAGCCAATTCCTTGTAATAAATCAATCTCTCTGTCTCTTTCTACACACACACACAGGTTCTTTTCTGGAGAACCTTGACTAATACATGGACAACTTTATTTTTTTAAGAGACGGGGTCTCTCTCCCAGGCCAGAGCATAGTGATGTGATTTTAGCTCACTGCAATCTCTCGCTCCTGAGCTTAAGTAGTTCTCCTGCCTACCCAGCCTCTTGAGTAGTTGGACCCACAGGCAGGTGCTATCCCAGCTGGTCAATTTGGCCAATGTTTAAAATTTTTTTTGTGGAGACAGAGATCTACCCATGTTACCCAGATTGGTCTCTAATTCCTGGCCTCAAGTGATCCTCCTGCTTTGGCCTCCCAAAGCACTGGGATTACAGGCAAAAGCCATCATTGCCTGGCCACATAGAACTTTTATATGTGTCAACATTTATATGTGGACATGTGCAGAATGGTGGAAATTTTGAGCGACTCAGTGCACACATTCTCCACAAAGCTTGAACAAGGCACCATTCTGCCTTCTTGTTTTAGCTCTCATACTGTAAAAAAGTATCATTTTTGTGGTATACTCAGTGCCATGTCTTTTGAGTTTTTGTGCTTCTGGGGAGTGATTTTTCTGTCTAAAATAGCCCCAAGTGTAGGACTTTACATCTTTTGTATTAACCTGGATGGAACTGAAACACATTCTTCATAGTAAAGTATCACAAGAATGGAAAAGTAAGTATCCAATGTACTCAATATTAATATGAAGCCAGTAGATGACCTAGTACACTGACACATAAGAGAAAAACTCAATTCAAGTTGAGGGGAGAGGGGAGAAGAGAGGGTCAACGGAGAGGTGGGAGGGGGATTGGTGTGCTCCCACTTAACAGGCACAATGTGAGGGTATACGGCACACCTCTTAGGTTCAGGACACAACTACAAGAGGGACTGACTCTAACAAATCCAAACATCATAACCTAATTGTTTGTACCCTCATATTAATTGAGAAAAAAACAAAATAGACCCAAGTGTAGTGCTGAATTGCTGCCTAGTGTTCTAAAGCGCAAGAAGACTGAATGTGTCTTACGGAGACAATCCATGTGTGGATAAGCTTTGTTCAGGCACGAGTTATAGTGCTGATGGCTGTGAGTTCAATAGCAATGAACTGATAATATCTATTAACTAAGGGAGCCTTCAAACAAACACACGTAGAGCAAGGTTATGTATTCATCACTTGATAAATTGTGACTGAGGCTCAAATGAACCTAACCTGTTCAATAGGTTTGCAGTGACTTTATTGAACATAACTATCATGAATAACAAAGTAGTATTTACAGTGACTTTATTGAAGATAACTATCATGAATGACAAAAATCAACTATCCACCTTTCCAGGGACAGATGGCTCGCCTGAGCATGACGGTTGACACACAGTAGGAAAGTCCTAGGAGGTTTGTTCTCTTGTTTATCTCACCTCCCTGTGC
>CAUYRH010124934.1:0-17744 GCA_963574655.1 Perodicticus potto | reverse complement strand
TGAGATTTCAGCTAGTTGACTGCAGTACTTTGAGGGGAAAAGTTATTTTAGCAGGTATTTTCCCTAAATATGTGTAGGAATGTAAATAAAACTATATTTAGCTATTTAATATGGGTTTGCATTGATAATGTTTGTGTGACTCTGGGTAAGTTACTGAACTGTTCAAAGCCTTCAGTAAATAAGACCATTATCATACATGTCTCTCATAAGAATTTTGTGTGGAATAAGTCAAAAGAAGTTTTTAAAGTACTTAATACAGTGCTTGAACAAGGTGGGGGGGCCTAATAAATATTAGCCATAGTCATAATGTTAGCAGGATTTTTTAAATCTAATTTTAGAGAAAGAAATTAGGTTTCTAAATTTCCATGTCACCCCTAGCTAAGAAACTGTGAGCTAACTATCAGATTATAATTAAAAGTCTGTCTTTTTGTTTGTTTGTTTGTGGGTTTTTTTTTTTGGCCAGAGCTGGGTTTGAACCCGCCACCTCCGGTATATGGGGCCAGCACCCTACTCATTTGAGCCACAGGTGCTGCCCAAAATCTGTCTTTTTTTTAGCTGGAATTTTGGAAAAATTACTTAAATCCCCTTCATCTAGAAAACAGGTGAAATTCCTCACCAAATCTTGTTGGGTGGATTAAGGTCAAGCACAGTGTCTAAGACAGAAATACTGGGGTAAAGTTCCCTTCCCCCCACCTTTTTCTTTATTTTGAAGCCAAATTAAGCTTCCTCTCTTGCTCTCAGTACCTATCAAAGTAGAGCTATTCATTTTTTTTTCATAGCTTCCAGTAAGAAATACAGTTTACACTGTGACATGTATGCATATATATAAGGTTTACAAAATAAAAACAAAACATTCATTAAAAATTCTCTTACTTTGTTAGATAAAATAATAAAAACAGACATCAGGTATTATTTTATTGATATTTGAATTCAGAGAAAAAATCCTGACTTTAATAATACTAAAAAGAAACATCCAGTGAGTTAATTTTTTCAAGACTCATTGCAAACCATGATATGCACTTTGGAAAACCCAATACACTATTTAGAGTGTGGTCCATCCTTTTTGTACATCACGTTGCTCTGTTACAATCTCTAAAGAAGAGTCAACCCAATTCTTTGATCATTATCCAAGTTCCCACATTGCACAGCATGCAGCAGCAGTAAAATTGTGTCAGATATATACTTATGTGTCAGATATATGACCAGTACTTGCTGGTCATGTGGGTTGGGGCCACTGGTGAAGCTTCTGAGGTCAGGGAGTCTTGCGAAATTGCCGCAGTCCCTATGCACTGAGCTATGTAGAGATTAGTTGTCAGAGAGTGTGTGTGTATGTTTGCAATTTGTTGAAGTTTTTTCCTTTAGGAAGAAATAAATTTTTTTTATACATGTAGGTATGTGAATATTTGCTCCTTAAAACCTTTAAGTGAAGCTAAAGCAGTACTTGCAGATCTTTGATTATTGGCTAAGAGCTCTGGTTGCCTTCATCCAACCTCAAAGGTTATTCCTGGAATGAAAGTTAAGTTTTCCTTTGGAATTCTAAAAGGATGTGTGTCATTTGTGCTTTTGTGAATTTTTCTTTAATATCATAGAGCGATATTAACTTATAGATCCACACAGCTATCAACTTGTATTATAATTTTTTTGGAAATCAGACAGTTGAACCCTAAGGGATAAGATCTTAGAAAGCGTCTAGACCAGTACTTTTTCCTGGGTGGTGGGGGTGAAAGTGTGGATTGTCCTGTAGCCTAAAGGAAATCTTATAAAGTTTTCTGATGTAGAGGATAATGAAGTAGAGATTCTCCAAGTAGGATAGGTATGGGTGGAGGAGGAGAGGCTGCCCACTCAGCTACTCCTTTGCCTTCTTAGGGGCCTCTGAAGCACGTCTCAGTGGTCTGTTGAACACAGGTAGAAATCACTCCCAGCTCTGTGTCTCCTCTCCCTTCAGGTTTACAAATGAGGAAATCTGGATCCCAGGAGGCCATGTGGTCTTGGGTTGACACAGTAGATTTAGTTTGAGAGCTAGAACCAGAACCCTGGTGTCCTTACCTTCTGCCCATTGATCTTTCCCCCATTTAATACCTTGGAGCAGGTTTCTTTTGTTTAATTTGTTTCCAGTATACAGAAATGGAAATATGCGACTACTTTCTAGATTTCTGACTAAATGCTAATTACTAAACATCTTGCACCAACAACAAGGCAGTGAAATGAGATGTTGGGTAAATTAGTGTACAGTTTACTTACGTTTCTGGTACCGTAATAATTTATTTCATTGTTTGAAATCCTTGTGGGAAAATGTAATCATGTGTTTAAGAATTGAGAAGACTCTGGGCTTGTCTTTTTTTTTAAAATTAAATCATAGCTGTGTACATTAACGCAATCATGGGGTACAATGTGCTGTTTTCATATACAATCTGAAATATTTTCATCAAATGTTTAAAATAGCCTTCATGGCATTTTCTTAGTTATTATGTTAAGACATTTATATTCTGCATTTAGTAAGTTTTACCTGTACCCTCTAAGATGCACCATAGGTGTGGTCCTACCAATTACCCTCCCTCCACCCATCCTCTCCCCTCCCCTCCCCTCCTTTGCCCCTTTCCCGTATTCTTGTGCTATAATTGGGTTATAGCCTTCATATGAAAGTTTTATAGTAGGGCTGAGTACATTGGATCCTTTTTCTTCCATTCTTGAGATACTTTGCTAAGAAGAATATGTTCCAGCTCCATCCATGTAAACCTGTAAGAGGTAAAGTCTCCATCTTTCTTTAAGGCTGCATAATGTTCCATGGTGTACATATACCACAATTTATTAATCCATTCATGGGTCGATGGGCACTTGGGCTTCTTCCATGACTTAGCAATTATGAATTGGGCTGCAATAAACATTCTGGTACAAATATCTTTGTTATAAAGTGATTTTTGGTCTTCTGGATATATACCTAGTAGAGGAATTATAGGATCAAATGGCAGGTCTATTTTTAGATCTCTAAGTATTTTCCAAACATCTTTCCAAAAGGAACGTATTAGTTTGCATTCCCACCAGCAGTGTAGAAGTGTTCCCTTTTCTTCACATTCACGCCAACATCTCTGGTTTGGGGATTTTGTGATGTGGGCTAATCTTACTGGAATGCAAAGTTTTAGCCATTGCAATTAGGGAAGAAAAGGCGATCAAGGGTATCCCTATAGGGTAAGAAGAGATCAAACTTTCACTCTTCGCAGATGATATAATTGTACATCTGGAAAACACCAGGGATTCTACTACAAAACTCTTAGAAGCAATCAAGGAATACATCAGCGTCTCAGGTTACAAAATCAACACTCATAAATCTGTAGCCTTTATATATACCAACAATAGCCAAGCTGAAAAAACAGACTCTGGGCTTGTCTTATCTTTCCCTAGTTCTTTCTTTAGATGTCTCAATCTACAAGTCTTGGGAAAAGTTGAGGTCAGAGGAAAAAGTTCTGATACTTTCTGTATTTCCTACCCAGTTAATCATTGATTATGTTACTTAGTCCCAGAAACTGCCCTTTCTTTTCTAGGTGACAATTTTCTTTTTTAGGCTACTCACACTAGCCTACTTTAAGCATCTTGGCCATCTCTTTGCCTCTAGGCCTGCTACCTCTTTGTCTACTTCCAACATCTGTCTCTACCCAGATGATAGGTTAACCTACCTAAAGTAATCTTTCCCACCTTCACTTTAATTCTGCATTAGATCCCTGTAGCTTATAAGACTGGATTAAAGCTCTTTGTTTGGAATTCAAGCCTAACAAATACTGCACTCACTAATTTGGATAGCCTTGTCCCCACTGATATGGGCATGGTCTTATTGTATCCCTATTTACCCCTCAACACACACCCTCTTTGCTTTTTATCTGGCCATACTAAACTTGGTTAACTTTAACCATTTATTTTCTAAAATTTAGGATGGTTAAAATTTGTTCCAGGCCATTTAGCCTATCTTGCATAAATTTATTTGTTATTTCATTTTATAAATGTTTAATGTGTGTTATGTGTCAGGCTGGGTCCTGGCAAACAAAAGCAGTCTTGGCTCTGACCCCAGGGTGCTTAAGGTCTAAAGGGGATACAAGTGAACATAGAAATACAACTGTGACAGGGTCACGAGAGAGAGGCGCAAGGTACTACAAGCACACATAATAGATGGGAGTTTGTTTAATGAAGAGGTCCTCCCAGAAGTGATGCTTGAGTTAAAAGCTGAGAAATAGTCATTCCAAATCAAAGAAATAGCATGTGCAAAACCACTGGATAGGAGCTGACTTCACACGTCATGGTGGGAAGTTTTGTGTTCATCTTAAGAGCAATGGATAGCTTTTAGGGAGTCTAGTAGAGGTATGGAACCCACATGGATGGGAACCAGAGGGTGTGCATGTATGGTACCAGTTAAGCTGGGGCAGTATGTGGGCTGGAAGTAATGGTGGCTTATTCTAGGATTGTAGTGATGACAGAGAGAGAGATTCCAGGAATATTTAGGAGATTAATAAACCTAAATCCAATTTAATGGAGTGTGAGGTAGAAAGAAACAACAGGATGATTCCGAGTCTTTGGTCTTGCCCATTCATTGAGATGAGAAACCTTGGAGAGACGTAGGTTTGTACGGAAGGATGGTGATTTGGATTTTGGGCTTGATTTAGAATTTGAATCAACCAAGAAGAGTTATCAGGAGCATATGGATACATGTGTCTGTCCAGCCCCTTCTTGTACAGGTGTAGGATTTAATATTAAGTACTTGATGTGTTTATGTGTTTATTGTTGACTCTCCCACCAAAAGCCTAAGTTCCAAGAAAACAGGGATTTTGTCTCTGTTATTTGTTACTTTAACCCCATCATCTGAAACAGTGCCTGGCTCAGAGAAGGTACTCAATAAATAAATGAATTTGTGCATTCTGGTGGGGCCCAAATTTGCATGTGCTCTAAAGTTAGTGTGTGGGGACATGAGTCACTAACCTGAGGTGAATGGCTTCGGGAAACCCCAAGCATCTGCCCCTTAACCAGGACTTGTCCTTTCCCCCCAGTAACCAAAGGAATGTCAAGTTCAAACCACCTGAGTGACTATTTTTTTCACTTAATAGTTTATACAAAATTTTTTAAAGATTGCTATTTTCCCCTATTGAAAAGGTTGAGGTGAAACATGAGACTGTCACTCAATGTTCATGGGAATATAAATTTCTTTCTCGAACTATCTATTAGAATAGAAAAAGTTGATCCCCTTTGACCCAGAAGGCCCATTTTGAGAAATACATCCTACTGGAATAAAAGTATACGTACAAAGTGATACTTGTGTGAGAGACATTCATTTCACCAGTTTAGATCTGCATTATGTGTAATAATCAGAAATAACTTACATTCCCATGATTAAGAAAATAAATAAATAAACTACGGCTCATCTATGCAGTGAATTTCATGCAGCCACTAAAAAAAAAAAATCGTATTTGTATATGTTGATCTAGAACATAATGATATGTCATTAGTTTGAAGAAAAAACAAAATTATAAATCAATGTACATAATATGATTAATCAAGAAAAAAAAACAGCATAGGAAAAGATGTGAAGGGGTATACACCAAACTATCAACAGTGATAACTCTGGAGAGTGGAATTCATGGTGAGCAAGGAGGAACTTATACCCTTCTCTATTGTTTGAAACTTATTTATTTTGTATTAAACAAAGAATTTTCATATAAAATGATTAAAATAAATTTGAGAATATTCCTTAAATATTTATAAATATTCCTCAAGGGGTTAAATCTCAACTGTTTAGAAAACTTATCCAGAAGGCAGAGTAGTATAGCGAAACAGTATGGGCTTTGGAATTTTAGAGGTTCTGAGATGAACTCTAGCTTTGCTGCTTACTAGCTGGGTGGCCTTAAGCAGGTTACTTAATCTCACTGAGACTTTTCCTCATTGATGAAATTGAGATAAAGTAAAGCTAATCTCATGGGTTTTGTTGCAAAGGTTAAGTGCGATCATGTGTAATAAAGCACCCAATACCATGTCTAACAACATAATCAGTGTTCAGCATACTCGTTTATTAGACTCCTCCTCAGGGGAGGGTCCTCTGTTAAACATATGATGCCTAGCCATAATCCTTCCCCCCACACACACACCTGTTTGCTTTCCTGATCCTCTTTCCTCTCTCCCCACTCTCCCTTACCCTTACTTCTTGCCCATTACACATTGTGAGTCCTTCCTCCCCTTGGTTCCTCTTATATTTGCACTGTTATCTAAGGAAATGTACCAAGTACTGATGACAAACATGCTTGGTGAGATAGCTTGCTGAGACGTAAACTCTGATACGATTGACTTGTGTACTTTTTGTTAACCTGCTATATGGAGTCGAGTGTCTCTTTACCTGAAAACCCCTCAGAATCCAGAATGTCTATCGGTGTCAGCACCAGACCACCACCAGTCATCAGCGAGGACCTGGCTCCCGTTCCCTGCCTGCCACCCGCTTCCAGGCGGGGCCCTTCATGCTGAAAGGAAGGGAAATGTTAGTCTTCCAAAAACAAATGTATTTTAAAAATACATTCCTATGCTGGGTGAATATCCTGTAGCAATTAAAACATCTTGCCTGATCTGATACTACACAGGGAAAACAGACTGAGTTTCCTAGGTGCGTTTTCTTTAATGCAGGATGGTACTCCCCAGTTGGCAAAGCAGTGTAGTAATCCTTGGAAAGTACCTCATGGCGGGAAATAGTGAATCCCCTTCCCCCTCCTCCTTCCCATGAGCTCTGATATCTCCTTTGAAGTTTCCTTTGTACCCTTAAGTGACGGGTCTCCTCTCTTCCTTTTTCACAGAGAAGGCAAACTGTGAATGGGTTTGCTGGGGGTACAAAACTTGCTTTTTTTTTTTTTTTTTTGTTTCAGGTTAATTAGAGGGTGCCAAGAAATAGGTTACAATGTTTGCTTTTGTTAGGTAGAGTCCTTCTTATAATTGTGTCCCATCCTCAAGAGGTGTGCCATACACTCCAATACTGTGTTCATTAAGTGGGAGCACACCCATCCTCCTCCTTTTTTCCCCTCCCCCCTCTTGTTCTCCCTGCCCCCAACTTGAATTGATTTTTGAGTTTTTCTTCTATGTGGGCATGTATTAGATCATCTACTGGCTTCATATAGACATTGGATACTTGCTTCTCCATTCTTGTGAAACTTACTAAGAAGAATGTGTTCTAACACCAGCCAGGTTAATACAAAAGATGTAAAGTCTCCATCTTTTTTAATGGCTGAATAGTATTCCATGGTATACATATGCCAGAGCTTGTTAATCCATTCCTGGATTGGTGGGCATTTAGGTTGTTTCCACATTTTGGCGATTGTAAATTGAGCTGCAGTAAACAGTCTAGTGCAGATGTCCTTATGATAAAATGATTTTTTTCTTCTCCATAGACACTTAGTAATGGGACAGCAGTATCAAATGGGAGGTCTAATTTGAGTTCTTTGAGGATTCTCCACACTTCTTACCAAAGAGGTTGTATTAGTTTGCAGTCCCACCAACAATGTAATAGTGTTCCCTTTTTTCCGTATCTATGCCATCATCTGCAGCTTTGAGACTTTGTGATATGGGCTATTCTGACTGGGATTAGGTGATATCTCAGGGTGGTTTTGATTTTTAATATGATGATTAGGGACAATGAACAGTTCTTCAGATGTTTGTTAGCCATTCGTCTATCTGCCTGTGAAAATACCTACATGAATATTACTGTCCCTCCACCTGTCCAGTATCCCAGCATCAGTCTGCTGCTTCAATATAGTTTTGAAACCACGGCTCCCATGGGTTTGAGTTTCTTGACAGCAAATAGCATAGCTGTGACCCCAACCCCCGCGTTTTTGTAGCCTAAATCCCTCTCTAGATCGTTCTTTCTGCTATGATGGTATTTATTCGGTTTGTGCCTTTTCTTGGGAACTTAGTAGTTTGCCTTGTAGCTTATCAAAAAGCTGCCATGCAATCTGCTATTAACATCCTCCTGGCCAGCCTGGACAGTCTGCTTGCAGTGCTGAACATGTCCTTTGCCCTGACAGATATCTTAATTGTATGTAATCTCTGAAGAGAGTGAGGAACATGTAAAGATTCATCTAATTCCTACTGCTTTGCTTATGCCAGTTGTGTTCAATGGAAGCATGAAGTAAAATAAAATAACTGCCTTAGTCTGTGTATGTCTGTTGCTGAAGAACTGCTAAATTCAAATTTATTTTCACAGCCAGAGTCCTGCTACACTGCCTTCATTGAAAACTCAGTTTTTATAATAATAACTGAAAATATCAAAGCACATGTTTGTTATTGCAGGAAAATGGTAATGCATTTCTTAGATATCTATTGATACTAGCCCTTTGTAATTAAATTTAATTTATTTTACAATAGTACCTGACCTGTACGAACACAAACCAACCTTGAATTTTGGGTTGTAATAGTAAATATTAAAAGGTATGGTTATTTGTACATATTCTTATTATTAAAAAGATTGAGCTCCCAATAAGAAAATGAATAAATGTTTAATATTTATATATGTATATATATCATTTAGTTGAAAAAATACTCTGCTTTCCTAGGCGTGTTTTCTTTAATGCTGGATGGTACTCCCCAGTTGGCATAGCAGTGTAGTAGTCCTTGGAAAGTACCTCATGGCGGGAAATAGCAAATCCCCTTCCTCTGTCTTCCTTTCCACAGCTCTAATACCTCCTTTGAAGTTTCCTTTCAACCCTTAAGTGTCAGGTTTCTCTCTCTTCCTCTTTCACAGAGAAGGCAAACTGAGAATGAGTTTGCTGGGGTACAAACTTTCAAAGCTTTTCATATACCAATTCATTCTGATAGAGAAAACAGTAAGGATAGTTTATGTCTGTATCATTCCTTTTTTTTGAGCCCTAGTCTCGCTGTGAGGCCTTTGTTAGAGTGCTGTGGTGTCACAGCTCACAGCAACCTCAAACTCTTGGGCTTCATTCTTGCCTTAGCCTCCCAAGTAGCTGGGACTACAAGCATCCGCCACAACACCCGAGTATTTTTTGGTTGTAGTTGTCATTGTTATTTGGCAGGCCCGGGCTGGGTTCGAACCTGCCAGCTCCAGTGTATGTGGCTGGCGCCCTAGGGGCTGAACTACAGGCACTACAACTACAGTTTATGTCTGTATCATTTTAATACTTTGCTGACCTCAGCGGCTGTCAGTCCCATAAAGTTGTATTGGTAAATACAAATGAGACAAATGATAGTTGATTTTTATAGTGTCTATTGTGTGCCAGGCTCTTTGCTAAATAGGAGGACTTTTATTTAGCTCACCATAACCCCAGGAGGCAAGTATTATCATTATCCCAATTTTGCATATAAACAAAAACAGTAGTTTGCAAATGACTTGCTAGGTCTTTAGCTGGTGGGGAGTGAAAGCAGAATCTAAACTCAGGGAAGCAGTCTCCAGAACTAAAGTTTTCAAGAGAAAATAATGGGGGCAGCTAGGAAATTAGGAGACAATGAATTGGAGAGAAGGAAATGCCACAGGATAAAGGAAATTTTAGAAAGAAAGTTTAAGAATTTGGAAACTTGTACTATGTTTGAAAGAGCAAAGGTGCAAACAGGATGTGTACATTCAAGGCATTTACCTTTTTGAACCTGTTCATATTTTCAGCCCATATTCTGCTGCTCTTGGTCTCTTCTTGAAAACCTCACCTGCTGAGTGTTGTGCAAGCCCAGTGTGTTTAGTTTTATGGAGAAGTTAGAGGCTATTGGAAAAGAAAGTTGGGAGATTTTTGCCTTTATGATGGGCTGTCTTGCTACTTCCTTTCTTTCCCTCCCAATCTGGAAAATCCTATCTCTTTTTGAGAGTCTGGGACCTAACTTGTGCTTTGGAAGATCTACCTAGTTTGCTTAGGAAATACCGGGTTTTGGTGTCAGAAAGACCCTGCCACATGGGAGGTTGGCTTCTACTCTCTGAACTTTTGTCAACATAAGTGAGTGGGTCTGTTACCCACCCTAGGGGTTTTTTTCCTGGATTAGAGATAAAGAATACGTATCACCTGGTGCGTAATAGATGCTGAGGGCCGGCAGCAACAGCTGAGAAGGAGAGAAGAGCTGGCTGGGTTGTTTCAAACCTTTTCTCCTGGCACCTTCCCTCACCCTCTGTGTGTGTGTCAGGGTGGGAGGGATGGTGAGACCTGTGCAGGATGCTGTGGGGTTGGCAGACCCGTGAGGGTGGCAGTGTGAGTGAGTTCAATATGGTCAGAACCTGTGGGAATCTGGCATATTTTAAGGCTTGAAATTCACATAAGGGATAAAATAGAAAAGAAGATAAGAGTACGGTGCTGACTTTGGTAAAGGTGAGTTGTCACCCCAGCTGTGGTTTGCCCATAATAAGGGCATTCATGTAACAGGAGCTGTGAGGGATCACCCTTGTCTCTACTCCCCCACCACCAAGGGTATCAGATTCTACAGTCTTTAAAGCTATCCCAAGCAACTTCTGACTCCAATCAAATTCTCTTTTCTGACCCCAGAAACCCACCCTCCTGCCTCCCAAATGCCCTCTCCCCCATATGCTTAATGTTGACTAGAGTCTTTGAAGAAACTATGTATGTCAAATAATCATTCAGCCAAATAAAGAACAGGTAGGTTATTACTTGCTGTGTCAGGGTGATCTGCTGCCAGTTATATTTTAATTATTGCTTATATAGCCTGACCCCAAGCTCCAATTAAATGCAAGTCATCTTGCTTTATTCAAAGAATAGCCAGGCCTAGTGTCAAGAGCACCGGACAGAATCTTAACTCTGACCTCCTTAGAAAATGAATGATCACAATTAAGTTACTTAAATTTCCAGCTTCAGATTCTTTGTATAACATAGGAAGTGGGCACAGCTTGTTTCCTCCTGAAGGTCACATTGAGTGTGTAAAAGGAAATATTTGAAGGTGCTATGTGAGCCTATGATGTTTTTAGACCACAAAAAAATGTTTTCCCGGTTTTTTTGGTTTTTTGTTTTTGAGACAGTCTCACTATGTCACCCTTGTGCTGTGGTGTCACAGCTTACAGCAACCTCAAACTCTTGGGCTTAAGTGATTCACTTCCCTCAATCTCCCAAGTAGCTGGTACTACAGGCGCCTGCCACAATACCCGGCTATTTTTTGGTTGTAGTCATTGTTGTTTGGCAGGCTGGGCTGGGTTCAAACCCACCAGCTCCCATGTATGTGGCTAGCGCCCTAGACGCTGAGCTACAGTCCCCGAGCTGTCCCTCTCTATTCTGTCTAGTGTGTGTTATTAACAAGATAAGCTGGTGTTGATAATGGCACCTCATTCGTTGTGAAAGTCTTATCTGTAGATGTTTCTACTTTTTGGTTAAAGCTGGTGGGCAAAAGCTCTAAGGTCTTTTTCAGGTCAGTTCTGCAACAGAAAAAAGTAGTGGTCAGAGAGGAAGAACAAAAATGAAAAATCAGATTGAGAAATAATCCATGTGTGCCTTGAGAATTGGTCCCTAGTCCATCTGTTTTAATTGGCCCTATTTGGGGACTCCGAGAGCTGGCAGAGATAGCATCTATTTTTCTGCAAACTACTCAAGGTTTATTCTCAAAATGATGTCTTTCTCTATTCACAGCCACATGGGGAAACCATTCATTTTCCTAAAAGCACCACTTTCATCTTATTCACTTCTTCAGAAAAGCCTTCAGTGATTATCTGTAAATGAAATGGATGCTAGATTGTGATTTAGACCCTACCCAATGTCCCCACCTCCCACTCACCCCCCTTAGGTCCTCCTGATTTATCCCCTTTATCTTCCACAAAGCCAGAGACAGCAGCTAGATTGGTTTCCTTCAGATTGCCCAAGTAACTGACCTTTCTTTATAAAGGTTTTTGCTTCCTCCTTTCTTCCTTACTGAAATGAGTTTCTGTGCCCTCGCCCTACTTCTCATGTGTAATCTTCAGCCTATTGAGCCTTTGGGTCTAGCTTAAATGTCTTCCTTGCTTTTGTGCTTGCATGTCGTCTCCCCTGCAGAGCCTCTCTCCTGTCTGTCTGTCAGGGAGCCATCTTCATTACAGCCCAATCCCAGAGATGGGTTGGCATTTTGGAGGACAGGAGCCTATCCTGTGTGGCATCCTTCTGTTTCTCTAGGAATGCAAGGAAAGCAGGTCCCCTTATAAGCTTCAAAGTACTGTCTTACGAGGGCTATGACCAGAAGGTTAGGCAGGATCCTAGAATCATGTGGCTCTGGCCATCAAGACAGGCCCACCTAGTTCTTCTATAGGGGGGTGACTGTGTTTGTTTTCTTTGTGGGACTAACTCAGTCAAAATGAAGGTAGCACCACCTGAGGACTTTACTAGAAAAAAACCTCAGCTTGAACACCTTTCTCATTGGCTCTCGTAATAAGGTAAAAGAGGGAAGGGACTCAGATAACATGGCAGCAGGTGCCGTGCCAAGCACCAGAAATGGATTATCTCATTGCATACTTGTAAGGGTCTGATGATTTTAATACTGTCATTTTCTCCGTTCATAGCTGAGGACAAGCTCAAAGAGAGTAAATAACTTTGCTGTTTATGTAACATTGTTTAGAGCGGCACCTGTGGCTCAGTGAGTAGGGCGCCGACCCCATATACCAAGGATGGCAGGTTCAAACCTGGCCCCAGCCAAACTGCAACAAAAAATGGCCAGGCATTGTGGCGGGCACCTGTAGTCCCAGCTACTCAGGAGGTTGAGGCAAGAGAATTGCCTAAGCCCAAGAACTGGAGGTTGCTGTGAGCTCTGATGTCACGGCACTCTACCGAGGGCAACAGAGTGAGACTCTGTCACTAAAAAAATAAATATGTAACATTGTTTATGTAAGTCCTAAGGTTTGAACCCAGTTATATCCTGTTTTTGTTTTTTTTTTTTTTTAAATCTAGTCTATACCACTGGTTCTCAATATATGGTCTTCAGAGTGGTAGCATCAACATCTGGAAATTTGTTAGAAGTTTAAGTCCTTGGGCCTCACCCAAGTCCTACTGAATCAGTAACTACTGGCATATAACCAGCGATCTGATCTGTCTCAAGTCCTCCTGGTCAAGCACACTTAAGTGTGGGAACTGCTGTTCCAGACTAAACCTCCCACAAGAGCCTAGAAAACATAATAATGCAGGAATGTTCCAAGATGCTGGTTGCGAATGAACCCCTGACCATGTCAAAGTCTCACCTGCTATTTCTGTGCCATCCGATCCCTCTTCAAGGCACATCTGGAGCTTTTAGTATGTCTGTAGGTTTAGAAAGTAGAGAGAAAGTTTTTAAAAAGAATAAAACCCTCTTAATTCCTTCAAGTCTTTCTAGGTACAGTTTGTCACATTTTGATCATTTTTTTTGTTTGCTTTATGCTTCTGCCTAAACTGCCAAATTTCCAGTGGCTAATATATTCCTGGTTATTTATTCCATCATTCAACAAACATTTGTTGGGTGCCAAGTAGGTGACAGCACAGTATGAGATGCTTGTGTTTGAAGCAGCAAGTTAGAAGCAAACGCAGTGAACCTACTCAGAGCCCACAGTCAGCAGGCCATCACCAAGAAGTGTGACGAGTGTGGTGTCCATTTTGGGAAAACAGAGGGAGGCCCATGTCTCAGACTTGCAGTCAGGAATGCTGTTCCAGGAGGTGAAGGTTCAGCTGATGACCTACAAAGTGGGTAGTATTTAGTCCAGGGAAAAGAGTAGAGTGGTGGCCGGTGATATAAAGAGCACTCTGAGAGAGCCACAAATGCAAAGACCTGGAAAACAAGATGATCCTGTTGGGGGAAGGACCAGTACAGAGTGGCTGAAGACTCAAGTGAGGAGTGAGGGAAGGAAGAGGAGGTAGCAGAGAAAGGCAGGAGGTAGACCCGCTGGCCTCGTAGGCCTGGTCACAGACAAATGGGAAACCATTTTCAGAAGAGACGTGATGTGGGGAAAAATGTATTGGCAGTATCACTGCAGTACAAATATGGCCTTATTTTGATACAGTTTTTTGGTTGTTGTCATTAAATGTGTTATCACTTTTAATGGACTGTGAGTTCTTGGAAGTTATCCTTATAACTTTTTCCCAACAGCGCCCCAGGCTGCCAGTGCATTTTTCACTCCACCCTACCCTGCACCCTGCCCCTTGGCCAGGCCCAGTAAGAACCTGGCTCTGTTGGTGAGCTCCCAGCCAGCCGCAGGCAGGCCGCCCAGTGGTGTGTTTTGCTCATTTGCATTGCTTTTATTACCCCTGAACAGAAGTAGGTCACCTTCAGCATTGTCTCCTACTCTTGCCTTTAGGGTGCCTGTCTTTGCTGGTGACGGTCCAGCACACAGAGCGCTATGTCACCCTGTTTGCCTCTGTCGTCCTCAAATGTGACTATACCACCTCTGCCCAGCTCCAAGATGTGGTGGTGACCTGGCGCTTCAAGTCCTTCTGCAAAGACCCTATCTTTGACTACTACTCTGCATGTGAGTGCTCCCCCTCTTCTTGCTCTCTCTGAGTCCCAGGGACCTCTGGGATGTAGTGCTATTAGGGCTTAGGAATTATTTAGGATCCCAACTCCTTAAAGTGAGGAGAAGCCGCAGAGAACACCTAATTCAATCCCCACATTTTATAGACAGACAAGCTGAGCCCAGGTCGATGAAATAACTTACTCAAGGTTGCATACTAGTTTATTTTAACGTTTTTTGTCCCACGGTGTCCTAAAAAGATTGAGGGCAGTTCAGACACAAAGTCAAAGGCAGAGCAAGTCCTGCCTCCTACTGTGTTCCTGGTTCCGGGTCAGCACATGGAGCTGGGGAGGCAGCCGTGCCCCACCTCTGACCAGCCTACTCCCTGAGCAGCAGACAGGACAACTCCCACAGGACTGCATTCTCTTCTACAGACTGCCTTCCTGTAGGAGGTCATTCCTCTGCTGACTGAGTACTCCCAGTACCACACAGGCAGCCTGTTTGTTGTGGGATGTCTCTTAGCACTGTGCAACTCCCCCTGAGGTCTAGCCAGTCCCGCGTCTCAGTAACAACTTCCCATTCTGTTTTGACCAGAGCTCTTCACCAGGTGCCCATTTGTGCCCTCTTTCCATGAGCAAGGGAATCCAGAAGCTCACTCCCAGCCTAGAATAATTCACCTTTTAGAAGAAATCTTGAGAATAGAAGCAGATACCCTATTCATAAGAAGTGAGCTTTTTGAGACAAGGCAGAGGGAGAGGGAGGCAGCAGCTTGACCTCTTTTAGCCCTGGGGCCAATGTCTCCCAGTCTGATTTGAGTCAAACACAAAAGCTAACTGCTGAGCCACCCACTGAACTGATATTGTCCCCAAAAGACTTCTTTCTAAATTGAGGTATATAGTTTTCTAGGGGTTATTCTTAAAATGCCTAGGCTAAGTGGGAAGAGAGGAGAGCCTTTGCCATGTAATGTTTGCCATGTGAGCAGGTTTAGCAGCTCTCAAACCTTCTGCTGTAAGAACAGGTGGATGAACTCCATGGAGTAGAGAGGCTGGGGTGACTTTGACAGTGAGACAAGAGAAGGTGGGATAAGAGACAGAGAGATACAGCTGGGATTTGGAAATAAAGGCCTTTGGGAGGTCTGAAGTCTTATGGTTTAAAGTGTGGTTCCTGGCATCACCTGGGAGCTTATTAGCAATCAGAATGTCAGATCCAACTCCAGACCTGCAGAATCTGCAGCTTCATGTTTAACAAGATTCCCAGGGGATGCACAGGCTCAGGCGAAATTTATTCACTTCACTATGCCTCACATGATGAGCAGGAAGGGCATCTTTCTTCATGGGAATCCCCTGTAGCCATGTGACTCAGGTGTGTTTTCTCAGCATACCAGGCAGCTTTATCCCTGGGCCAGGACCCATCCAATGACTGCAATGACAACCAGAGGGAAGTTCGCATCGTGGCCCAGCGGCGGGGACAGAACGAGCCGGTGCTGGGGGTGGATTATCGGCAGCGCAAGATCACCATCCAGAACCGTGAGTGTGGGCGAGGTGACCGGGGAACCATGGGTGGAGGGAAGTGCAGACACCAGGTCTGGCAGGCTGAGTCAGCATGGGATTTCCCTTTTTTTTTTTCTTTTTCTGCTGCCTTTTGGTGTATTTGGTCACTGTTGTTGTTTGGGGAAAGTACCATATTCATAGAATGTGCTGCAACATCTGAAGTTACTTCCCTGGAAGTTGGTCTCTGGGCCAAAGGATGTGCTATAGCTTTGGGTAAAGGTCTGGGAGTGGATCACTTCCTTTGCTTTCCTGAGATAGAGGGTTATTGTATGGATCAGGTTCCTTTGACTCTTTCCAAAAATTGCTCTCAAGGCCAACTCAAACCCCTTAGAGGGTTTCTAAGTTCCCTGGCCACTCCTGTTGCCTATATGGAAGGAAATAGGACTTCTGAGTAGATGGCCACCTTGAGACCACTGCCCTCCATTGGTAGAGGAGAGAGCATTGGGCTTGCGTTAAAAAAGTCCCAGGTGACAGTCTCCATGCTCCCTCTCATTAGCTCAGTGCAGTTGTTTTCTCTGGCTTCTGTGTCCTCATTTAAACATGGGCGTAATGGTATTCCCTACCCAAAGTGAATAGCAGTGAAGTACCTGAGAGTTGAGTCTATAGTCTCTCTACTTGTTCCTGGTACAGGAAGGAGTGGTTAGAGCCCTGGCTCTGGAGGCAGACTCAGGTGTGCACCCCCATTCTGCATTTAGAGGGTGTATGAACTTGGACAAGCCCTTTCAAGTTTTTCAGACTCAGTTTTTATAAAATGGAAGGTGTCATAGGACCTGTGTTGTGATGTATAGGGATTGTGGTAATGTATATAAAGCACATACTAGTGTGCAGTGAGCGTCACTTAGCACTCACTACACTTTTGGATAAATGGGTTAGCTCTCCACATTCCTATTTTGTAATCTAGGGTTTCTGTAAGAGATTGTCAGCACAGAATTTGTAGCCGATTTCAATGAACCTTATGTGGTTTGTTAAATAAATATTTGTTGGGAAAAAGGGATGAAGACCTGGCAGGCTATTCATGGTGCCCATAACTACAATTTGAGGAAATCTCTGAATATTCTGTGACTTAAGGTAGATCATTTAAAGGGAACTAGTTTAATAATTGTTTCCAGGGAGGTGCCTGTAGCTCAGTCAGCAGGGCACTGGCCACATACACCTAGGGTGGCGGGTTCGAACCCGGCCCAGGCCTGCTAAGCAACAATGACAACTGCAACCAAAAAATAGCCCGGTGTTGCGGTGGGCACCTGTAGTCCCTGCTACTTGGGAGGCTGAGGCAAGAGAATCCCTTAAGCCCAAGAGTTTGAGGTTGCTGTGAACTGTGATGCCACAGCACTCTACCCAGGGCGACATAGTGAGACTCTGTCTCAAAAAAAAAAATTGTTTCCAACTTTGTAATACTTAAGTTTGATCCTTTTATGTTCAACCTCTGCTTTCTCCAGGCCAGTTCTTGATCCCTCAGCCTTAGAGAACATCTGTCCTTCTTTTCTAGTCCCCAGAGACATCTTCAAAGATTCAAGGTGGTTCTACTTTTTCCAAAGCCAGCAGAATTAGTTCTGATCTGACTCCAAAGTTTAAGACCTCTTTAATTAGCAAATCATCTTTACAGTTTCTGAAGGCTGAAAGTCCCTTTAGGTGCTAGTCCCTGTTCTGTTTTTTTCTTTTTTTTTTTTTTAATTATTTTTTATTGAGTCATAGCTGTGTACAATAATTCAGTCATGGAGTACAGTGTGCGGGCTTCACATACAATCGGAGATATTTTTATCAACCTGATTGATATAACTTTCATGATATTTTCTCATTTACTATGT
>CAUYRH010124933.1:0-66609 GCA_963574655.1 Perodicticus potto | reverse complement strand
GGCCCCCCCCTGGCGGTGGTTCCAGGAGTCGGCGACCGCCTCGCAGTCGAGGTCCGGCCAGAAGCGGTCGCTCCACTCCGCTAGGCGGAGCCAGGAGTCGTGGTTGGGGTCCCTGTGGTGGTGGTGCCAGGAGTCGTGGTTGGGCTCTCCGTGGTGGTGGTGGTAGGTGTTGGGGTTGGGGTCCCCGTGGTGGTGGTGCCAGGTGTCGTGGTTGGTGTCCCTGTGGTGGTGCCAGAAGTCGTGGTAGGGGTCCCTGTGGTGGTAGTGCCAGGAGTCGTGGTTGGGGTCCCTGTGGTAGTGGTGCCAGGTGTCGTGGTTGGGCTCTCCGTGGTGGTGGTGGTAGGTGTTGGGGTTGGGGTTCCAGTGGTGGTGGTTCCAGGAGTTGTGGTTGGTATCTCTGTGGTGGTACTACCAGATGTTGTGGTTGATGTCCCTGTGGTGGTGCCAGAAGTCGTGGTTGGAGTCCCTGTGGTGGTGGTGCCAGGAGTTGTGGTTGGAGTCCCTGTGGTGGTGGTGCCAGGAGTCGTGGTTGGGATCCCTGTGGTGGTGGTGCCAGGTGTCGTGGTTGGTGTCCCTGTGGTGGTGCCAGAGGTCGTGGTAGGGGTCCCTGTGGTGGTGGTGCCAGGAGTCGTGGTTGGGGTCCCTGTGGTGGTGGTGCCAGGTGTCGTGGTTGGGCTCTCCGTGGTGGTGGTGGTAGGTGTTGAGGTTGGGGTTCCAGTGGTGGTGGTTCCAGGAGTTGTGGTTGGTATCTCTGTGGTGGTACTACCAGATGTTGTGGTTGATGTCCCTGTGGTGGTGCCAGAAGTCGTGGTTGGGGTTGAGGTGCTGCTTGCGGCACATTCACAGCAGTACACGTTGATCTCGTAGTTGACACAGTAGGGCATGGGTATGGGCCCACCAGGCCTTTGGTCTTCATTTTTGCACACCAGCCCCACTGAAACATCACACAGCACCGTCTGCCCAAGCTGTTGGATTGTATGATTGGGGTACATGCTGGCTCTGCAGGAGATGTTAGCTGCCCAGCCTGGTGCACAGACATCTCCAATCAATTCTACGTCTCCACCTGGTTTGGTAAAATCAGGCTTCCCAGAATCCAGCCACCCAGTCCATCTGCAGTAAGGTACACATGGTGTGGAGGTCTCAGATGGGGTTGTAGTGGTGGATGTTGTAGTGGTTGTCACCAAGGTAGTCCCTTCTGAGGAAGTGGGCATGGTTGTTGAGGATAGTAAAGTGGTTGGTGTGGTGGCTGATGGAGGAATGGGCATGGTGGTTGTTGGAGGGATGGGGGTGGTGGTTGTTGGAGGGAGGGGGGTGCTCGTTGGACACTCATCCATTGGCTCACAGCAGCTGACACGTATCTCATAGTCATAACAGAGTCCAAATGGTCCATTGCCAAACTGGTCTTCATTCTTGCAAATGAAGCCAACTGAGACATTGCACTGGACCTTCTGCCCCAGCTCCTCCCAGCTGAGATGTGGTTCCATAGCCGACCTGCACTGAATGTCGTCAGGAGCCCTGCAGACACCCTCAAACGTCTCCCGGTCACCGCCATCACTGCTGCTGTCCGGGTGGTCCTCGTTGATCCAGTCAGACCATAAGCAGCAGATCTCTGGGGAAGCAAAGCCCATCATTGGTCACCATGCCTAGAAGAGGGGCTCTAGGAGGCCACCATGATTCAGAGGGCTCAGTGGCCGCCTTGACTGTACCCCAGATCTGGCCTCTCCTTTCATAATCATCACTGAGAACAAATTATAGGGTTGAACCCCACTGCCACCCTCATTTTGCAACTGAAAAATGGGTCTGGAGAGGAGGGGCCGCCCATGGCCATGCCAGGTGGGTCACACCCAGTCTCCGCAGCTCCAGCTTCCTCAGCTATTTTCAAATATTTTTGTCAGAAGACTAAATAAGAAAAGGGTCACCCATTCCCACGAGGATGCCAGCAACTGTGATGAAGTCACCAAAATACACCCATCTTTGGTCCATAAGCAGGGGCGCAACACCTCAGGGTCCTGATGGAGCCTACTGAGGCCACGTGAAACTTTGCTCCCCTTTATCAGTGTAAGATGCCATCCATGTCACTTACTTGGAGTTGTTGATACAACTGCAATAGAGAGAAAAACAAGAGAATGTTATTGCCTAGGTCAGGATTTCTAAGTCTTTTTTTTAAGTTTCTTTTGTTCTATAGCTATCCTTCTCCTGACAGCATGTGGGGTGGTAGCTACAATTTCAACCAGAACAAATGCAGAGGCATTTAAGGGAATTTCTCTGACATCCCTGACTCTGACAGAAACTTTCCTGGTTTTCAGAAATATCCCCAAGTCACTTTCCATTCTAGTCTGGGCTTGGGGATGTGGACATGATGTGGCCATCTCAGCTCACAGGCCAGGGGAGTCAGGGAGAAGGCTGGGGAGCTCACCTGTGCTGGGGGTCGGGGTGATGGTGGTGGTGGTGAATGTGGTGCTGCTGGGGGTGGTCGTGGTGGAGATTGGCGGGGTGGGTGGACGTAGTGTGGTGGTGGCACAAATGTTGAAGTGCTTCTCCACTGTCCCATTAGGGCCACAGGTCTCCCAGTAGCAGAAGACACCATCCTGGGTCAGGTTGAGAAGCTTTCCTAGGGTGAGAGAAGCGAGAGGTGAGGACAGCTGGGTGCACTCTGGCTCTGGCAGGTGGCAGACAAATGCCCCCATCGGACTCTGGCCCCAGACCCTTCCCATGAAAACAGGGTGAGGAAATTCCCCACGGGGCGCCGGCTCCCTGTAAGAAACAAACTCCTCATGTGAGCTCTGGGGGCTGCTGCTGGTCAGAGGCAGGTCTGAGCTGGGAGGAGTCAGAGGGGCCAGAGCGGCCTATGGGGCAACATCCGGAAGGAGACCTGCCCCCCACCCAGGGCCTGGCTTTCCGGGGTCAGCCCCTGGCTCGCTGCCTCGGTGGCAGTAGAGGGCAGCTCACCTTCCTCAGGCTGGCAGACGACTTGGGAAGAACTGGTGCACACGCTGCAAAGCAAGAACCACGCTGGGCCCCGCCGGCCTGCCCTGTGCAGACGCCAGCCCCCCAGCACCCCAGCACCCCCCAGCCCCCCTGTGGCTCTGACTGCATGCAGGAAAAGCCAGCAGGACAGAGCACTGGGCATGTGTGTGCGCCTGGCTGCAAGTGTGTGTGAACATGTGTGCACCTGGGGGGACTGTGTGTTCACAAGCATGCACACACGCATGGCTGTGTTGGTGTGTGCGCCAACACATGTATGCATGCATGTGCCCATAGCTGCCCCTGCCCCCTGCCGTGTGGGCACAGGTACCAGAATGAGCAGATGTCCTTAGTGGGGACTTGTGCTCCCGGTGGGTAGCGAGTGTCCTCCACGTAGCAGCCACACTTGTCCTCAGAGACACACTTCTTCAGGTCCTCGTCGTAGATGGGCCTGTCCTCCGGGCAGTGGGGGTAGCAGCCTGGGGGCACAAGGCACAGGGCTTAGACCACCAGAGAGGACCCCTGTCCCGCAGTCCCGCCTACCCTCCCTTCTCTCGGGCTCCTAAACCAGAGATTGGAAAGGCGGCGCTGGCCTCCCGGTCCCCCTGAGCCCCACACACAGCACCTCTAACTCACGTCCCTTCATGTCACCCCTTCCTGCCCTTCCCAGGACCTGCTCCTTTACATCACTAATTCTCAGCCTGGATGCCACTACTCACAGCGGCACCCCAGACCTTCGTCTGTAATGCCCTCACCCCGTAGGACCACAGGGTCCTCAGCACCCCCACTCCTGAAGTTTCAAGTTTGGGGATCAGCCTGCTTCCTCCCTGATTCTAGGACAAGGTGAACCTGGCCCTCTCCAGGCCTTGGGTCTCCAGACCGTCAGGCCTTTCTCTGGGTGTCCCAGGGGTCCCCAGACGGGGCAGGCCAGCCTGCTGTTAACCACCACTTCCCCTGGACACCCTGCCCCACGTGGGCCACCGGTGCCCTCACCCTCCAGGTAGGACATGGAGATGTTGGAGTGGATGCCGTTGACTGTCCTGCAGGTCTCGAAGCTGCGATTCCCACAGGGTTCGTAGTGCCACTCACACTCGTTTGGAGGGTTGTAGTAGTCACAGAATATGGCTGGGGACATGGAGATAGTTCAAATTCAGAGGATGTAGGTGGGCACCAAGGCAAGGGTGAGGCAGGGGTGGGCAGTAGTGTATCAAGCTTACTCCTGCCAGCCCGGGTCCCACAGCGGCCCTGAAGCAGGATCCCCAGGGAGGTGGGGAGGGGGGGAGGGTATGGACAATGTGTACACCGCCAGTTCCACTTAGACGCTTGGTTGGGGAAGGGGTGTGGCCAGGCCCACAGTGTAGCAGCCCCTGGCCTCACTGTCAGCCCAAGTCCAGAACAGGTGGGCACTCACGGCACAAGTCTGGGGTCCTCCAGAACACACAAGCCTCCTCCTTGGTACACTCCTGTGCGTAGGAGGCCACAGCGGAGCAGAAGCACTCGCAGTCCCCGCCAGTGTCGCAGGAGCACGAGTCATGTACACAGGCCTCATAGAATGGTGTGGGGTCCACCTGGGGAAGCCATCAGTGAGCCCAGCCCATGAACATGAGGCCACAACTTCAGAACCTTGGACAGGACACATCACCCAGCGCCAGGGCCTGGCCTGGGGTCTTCAGATGTCTGGACGACTGCAGCTGTGCAGACCTGTCCTCAAGCTGTCATAGCCCCACACTGCTCAGCTGTGTCCTGACAGCCCTAAAAGCCACCCTTCCCCCACTGTGCCATCTGAGAGCTGTCTGGGATGAGAAGAAGAGATGGTCACATGGGCACCTGTCCAAAGGACAAAGCAGGGGGGGCACTTGCCAAGTGCCCACAGAGCCCCTGAAGAAGCCGTATGACCGACACAGAGCCACAGCCTTCTTGTTATCATGCACAGCCCCACCCTCAGCCCAGCTCTGCCCACAGACGGCCCTGCCCACCTTGCCGTGGCAGACCCGGAACACGCTGCTCTTGAGGATGCTGCACTGCTTCTCCGCCCAGGCGCGGCGGTGTGGGTTCAGGCTGCAGGGCTCAGGGTTGGCACTCACGTCCGGGCAGGTGGAGGCCTCTTTCCAGCTGTTACCAAAGTCCAGCTCGCTGCTCACCACCATGTGGTCTCGTGTGATGAAGTCGTTGCTGGAGCGGTGGTCAAAGTTCCCGCACAGGCCACACACTTTGCCCTGCGGGAGACCCACGGCTCAGAGAAGGGCTGGAGGAAGGCCAGTGGGCCAACAGGCGGGGGGGGCAGCCCACCTTGTAGGACGGAGCCAGTTTAACAAAGACAGTGGTCCTCTTGTCCCAGATGATGATGACGCCGATGCTGGCCTCGACCACCAGGTACTGGCCCACCTCCCGCGTGGTATAGGCCACGTGGTGGCCCTCATCACGCTGGATCACCACACGGTGTCTGTCTTCCAACTTCAGCTCCGTCCTCTGTCAGGAGAAGGCCAGTCACAGGCAGCCCAAGGGACATGGAGGGCTCACATGTCACGAGGGGGCCTGCAACACTCACCCCCATGAAGATCTTGATGGCCTTGGAGCAGGTGACACCTGTGGTGCCACAAGGGACGTTCTCAGTGATGATGCTGAACGATCCCGAGGAGGAGTTCTGACCACAGTAGTCCTGGGGCAACAGGGAAGTGTCGGCCAGGGGCCTGGGCCGCAAGTACCCAGGTGCACCCCTCCTGGACCCTGCCGGGCCTTAGTCCCCCCTCCGTTGGCTGGGGACCTGACACTTCACAAAGGAGCCTGGGGGCTCAGAGAGCCCGTGTGGGCAGCTGCGTGGCCCTGCCCTCACTTGGCCTGTCTCTACTGCCCCATACACACACGCCCCTCATTTCCCAGGCTGGTCTGTTAACCCCGCCCCTCCCAGGTACCCACAGGAGGGTCACAGAACTGGAGGGAGGAGAGGGGGCCTTATCATGCCACCCACCCACTGCTAGAATGCCAAATCCACCTGAGGGTGAGGGGCCTGGGGCCAAGGAAGGGCCGGCCCCTTCCACGTCCCAAGGCTTCCTGGTGGGCTGAGAGTTATGCTCAGGGGCGGCCTCACCTGAACAGCCACATAGGAGCAGTGTCCATCGAAGTCATAGTGTTTGCCGTCAAAGGTGATGTAGTGGCCATTTCCGTAGATGGAGCAGGTGCCGTGGCACAGGGACTGAGTGCACACCCAGCGTCCTTTCTGGCAGGTGCTGAGGAGAGCAGAAGAGGAGTCTGAGGGCACTGGGTTCCCCGCTTCTCAAATGGGGCCTGGACGGGACCCTGGGCACCACCATGTAGACAGCTTCCCAGGCAGCCCACACCAGCCCTAAGGGTGGCACCAAGCACCCACCTTGGCCCCAGGGCCAGGGACAGACACAAGACCCCACAGGGGTAGGCCCTGCCCCTCAGCCAACTCACCAGCTGTTACAATCCACCTGCACCTTGTCCCCAGGGGAGTACAGGTCTCTGTTGTGGACGCAGGGGCACTCCTCCTCCACCACGCAGCCACCTCGACCGTCATCCAGCAACCCGTCGGGACACACACAGCCGCTCACACACTCAGTGCGGTGCTGAGGGCAGCAGGAGCAGGAGTCAGGAGTCGATGCTGGCCAGGAAAGGTCTGACCATCCAGACGCCCCTCATGCCCTGGACTCCCGGCCCCCCTCAAGCCCACCACTGGAGGTTGCTGTGGGCCCACCCAAGGCCCCTAAACTGGCCCTGTGTTGGTGGCCTGGGGACCTCCACTTCCCTCCTAGGAATGTGAGTGGCCAGATTCAGACCCTGGGCACAGTGAGCACAGCAGGAGAGCAGCCTGCACCCTCCCACACACCCAGACTGCCAGAGCTCCCCCGCAGCACCCCTCCGCACACGCACATAGCCAGTGGCCAGCGTCTGGCAGCTGACAGGGCGGGGTTTCACGATGGCCAGTGCCGTCAGGTTGTTGCAGTCAATGTGGATTTTGGGAGCTGCACAGCCTGCAGGAGAGAGAGGTCATCTCAGAAAAGACGCAGTTCAGGGGGTTGGGGTGGGTGGAGCTTAGGCAGACAGGAGAGAGGGAGGGCACAGGGTGCAGGCCCGGGTGCGTGGCTGCTCCCAGGCTGGCATCTACTTACTCTGGCCGATCAGCTTAACCTGCATGCAATGCAGCCTCCCGTTCTGGCAAACGCTGCAGGGTGGAGGTGGGCAGTGAGCGGGAGTTTAGGCACCATCCCCATGCAGAATGGCTGCAGAAAACCACTGCTGCCCAGGGACAGATGAGAGCCTGGCCAGTCTTAGAACTGTCCCCAGGTACCCTTAGGTGTCTCGGCTCCCCAGCCCCATGCTGTGCCCCCCTCCCCAGGTTCTGGAACACACCATCGCTCATCCTGCCTCAGGACCACGTCCCCCGCCTCCAGGTAAAGACCACGGTGGTAGCAAGAGCACTTGGCCAGGGGCACACAACGGCCCTTCTCATCCATGAAGGTATGGTCGGGGCAGCCACAGCCATCCACGGGTGCAAAACCCTGGAGGCAGTGGGTGTCAGCCTCAGAGAGGGCGCGACAGGTCCGCTGGCAGGCAGTCAGGTTGTACAGGAAGACCTGTGAGCTGGGGCAGGAGCCCACATCCTTGTCTGCAGAGGGATCCGGGGCCAGAGTGAGAGGCAAGAGGGACCCAGCCCCCAGTTCTCACCCCACAGGCTGTCCCTGAGCCCCCATTCTGCCAGGAAGTGCTCAGGGCCAAGGAGGGCTGCCGACGCAGTCCCCAAGCTCAGAATGTGGCTTCCGCAGCTCTGGGCCTCACCCTCGTGGCCAGTTCCCTACTCCTGGCCAGCGAAGCTGGGAACCAGGTAGCTGGCAGCAGGCAGCTGACCCCTCCCTGCACCACCCAGGCCAAGGTCATGGGAACAGGGTCCGGCACTCACTGCAGACCCGCTCCCTCCAGCCCCACAGCATGACACCCTTGGAGGCACAGGCTCGTGCATAGGAGGACAGGGCCGCGCACAGGCAGTCTTCATTGTTCTGACAGTTGCACGTGTCATATTTGCACCTCTGGTGGCAAAAACCAAAGCAGCAGATGGTGAAGTGGGAGATCAGGAGGGGCCCAGCACCCCGTGAGTCAGGGAGCACACACACATGCACACGTGCGGGCACTCACAGACGTAATCACACACACATGTGGGCGCTCATAGACATGCTCACACACATGTGGGTGCTCACAGACGTAGGCTCACACACACATGTGGGCGTTCACAGACGTGCTCACACACGTGGGCACTCACAGACATGCTCACACACATGTGGGTGCTCACAGACGTGCTCACAGATGTGTGCTCACACAGGTGCAGGCGCTCACAGACGTGTGCTCACACACACATGTGGGCGCTCATAGATGTGCTCACACACATGTGGATGCTCATAGACGTGTGCTCACACACTCATGTGGGCACTCACAGACGTGTGCTCACACAGGTGCAGGCACTCACAGACATGTGCTCATTCACACATGTGGGCACTCACAGATGTGTGCTCACACAGGTGCAGGCACTCACAGACGTGTGCTCATTCACACATGTAGGCGCTCACAGATGTGTGCTCACACAGGTGCAGGCGCTCACAGATGTGTGCTCACACAGGTGCAGGCGCTCACAGACATGTGCTCACACAGGTGCAGGTGCTCACAGACGTGTGCTCCCACACACATATGGGCACTCTCAGATGTGTGCTGATATAGGTGCAGGCACTCACAGACGTGTGCTCATTCACACATGTGGGCACTCACAGATGTGTGCTCACACAGGTGCAGGAGCTCACAGACATGTGCTCACAGACGTGCTCACACACACATGTGGGCACTCACAGACGTGCTCACACACACATGTGGGCGCTCATAGACGTGTGCTCACACACTCATGTGGGCGCTCACAGATGTGTGCTCTCACAGATGTGTGCTCACACACACATGTGGGCGCTCATAGACGTGCTCACACACATGTGGGTGCTCATAGATGTGTGCTCACACACTCATGTGGGCACTCACAGACGTGTGCTCACACAGGTGCAGGCACTCACAGACGTGCTCATTCACACATGTGGGCGCTCATAGGTGTGTGCTCACACAGGTGCAGGCGCTCACAGATGTGTGCTCACACATACATATGGGCGCTCATAGACGTGCTCACACACATGTGGGTGCTCATAGACATGCTCACACACATGTGGGTGCTCACAGATGTGTGCTCACACAGGTGCAGGCACTCACAGACGTGTGCTCATTCACACATGTAGGCGCTCACAGATGTGTGCTTACACAGGTGCAGGCACTCACAGACGTGTGCTCATTCACACATGTAGGCGCTCACAGATGTGTGCTTACACAGGTGCAGGCGCTCACAGACGTGTGCTCACACACATGCAGGCACTCACAGGCATGCTCACACACACATGTGGGCACTCACAGGCATGTGGTCACACAGGTGCGCGCACTCACAGACAAGCGCGCGTGCACACACACACACACACACATTTACTTGACAACCAGCAGGCTCAGCCATGGTACCAGGGATGGTCTGATGGCTCTCAAGACCCTCCCAGGCAAAGTGGTGCAGGCTCCACCCACCTTGTAATACTCTGTGGGGTCCACGGCAGAGTGGCACCTACTGAAGGGCATCTCTGTCTTCTTCAGGAGGGAGCACCAGTGTTCGGCATAGTTAGCTGGACAGTGGGGATCAGAGCCTCAGTCGGGGCTGGGCCCCCTCTGCTGGCTGCCTGGTCACCCAGGCTGGAGGAAGCATGGTCCCCTCTGTGGACCCAAGCCCAGGCCTCTCCCTCTGACCAGATCTCCAGGCAGCTTCAAGCAAGCTGGGTCCCCCATTCAGGTCCCCCCACCCCAAAGGGCCCAGCATCCCAGTGTGATGTGTGATGGAAGCAGTAGGAGGGTGCACTGCTGTGGCACTAGGCCAATGCAAGGGCCACCACAAACCAGCCACTCGGCAGAAGCAGCAGGTGGATGGCTGCCCCATGGAGGGCCACCATGCTGCCACCTGCCCTCACCACAGAGTCCCACTGGGAACCTTTCTGCCCTTTCTTGGGCCCTGTTGGACAGGGGACTGATCCTCACCACTCTCCACACTGAGGGAACAGGGGTCGTCCAGCCAGTCCACCTTGTCCTGGCAACTCGACTGGGCCTTCCAGGTATTGGCGAAGCCAGCGCCTGTGGCCTCCACCAGTCCACTGGCTGTCTGGAAGTCATCGCTTTCCAGGCCATTGAAGTTTCCACAGAGGCCTGAGGAGCCAGGACAGGGTTGGGAAGAGTCCAGGGCTGGCAGGGGCCAGGCTCTTCATGGGGACCTCATGGCAGCAAGCTGGGCAGGGCCACTCACCCTGCACCTGCCCCTGGGCGGCCTGGTCCAGCGTCATGAAGAGCTGCATGACTGGGGCTAACTGAACCTGCAGCCGGAGGCCGAAGGCCGTGTCCACGACGATGTGGTGGGAGGACGGTTGGAAGATGGAGAAGCTCGCTGCAGAGGGCAGGGGGGACACAGGGAGGCTGAGGCAGTGGATGGCGTGCTGCCTGGCCCCAGGGGCCTGCAGCAGGTAGGGACACCCTTCCACTGTGCCCCCAGCTGAGGTCAAGCACACCATAGGCCCTCCCCTGGGCTCCTGGACTCAAGTCCAGCAGGCCACACTCACCAGTCACGTGAGGCAGGCTTGCCCGCAGTTCATTAAGCAGCACGCTGCCGTCAGACCCAAAGGCCACCACCTATGGGAGGCCGAGTGTGAGTAGGGCCTTGAAGGACCTGTGACCCCTGGGGGGAGGGAAGGAGGGAGGGGGCTGGCTGCTCACATTCTTCTTGCTGTCAGCCAGCAGCACCACCGTCTTCAGGCAGGTCTGCTTGTCTGTGGAGCCGCAAGGCGCCAGCTCCCCCAGAAGGGCGAAGGAATCGTTATGGCCACCCTGAACAGGGAAGGCCAAGGTGGGCAGTCAGCCCCTGCACCTCCAGGACCCTTCTGCTGCCTGCCTGCCCCAGGATGACAGAGGGCCCAGATGCCAGCCCCAGCCCTGCCCCCAGCCCGGCCAGCTTGCCTTGGTCAGGATGTAGTAGCAGTCCCCATGGAAGGTGTACTTCTTCCCATCAAAGGTGGTAATGTGGGCACCACCTTCCAGGGCACAGGTCCCAGGGCACGGCAGGTCTTGGCACACCCAGCGGCCAGCGTTGCAGACACTGTTGGGCAGCAGGGTACATGGTCACCACTCGGCTGCCTCCCAGTGCCCCAAACCCCGGCCTGAACCCTGGCCCAAACACCAGCCCCAGCCCCAAGCCTCACCATTGCTCGCAGTTGTCGGTGATCTCCTGGCCTGGTGTGTACAAGTGTCCATGCAGCTTGCAATGGCACTGGCTCACAGGGATGCAGCCACTGCCAGCGATGTCATCATACACAGTGCCTGGGACAGCCGGGGATTCCACGTGACCCTGGCTGCCTCCCACCTTTGGGCACCTCTGGTCCTTTGGGCTGACACCTATGGTCCCCTCTGGTCTCTGGTCAGGGCCTCTTCCCAGAGGCCTCCAGGTCAGGACCAGGGCCCAGGAGATCACCAGGAAAGCCTCCCCCCTTCTCAGCCTCCCTGAAGCCACTTCTGGGGGAGGGTATTGGCACTAATGCCCACCCACCTGGACTTGCCCCTGGCATCATATTAGTGGGACCCAGGAGAGGGGAACAGCACTTCCTGTGCCATTGCTGCCCCCACCATCCAGCCAAGTTATCTCCTCACTGACTGAGAAAACCTCAGGCCTAAGGCAGCAAGACGGCCTGTCTGCCACACAGCCCAGGGCGCTGCAGTGGTCAGTGTCCCCCCAGCTCCCAGAGACGCACCTTCTGGGCAGAAACAGCCGTCCATGCGGTGCTCCTCACACAGGCTGCTGACCTGCAGGTGTGAGCAGGTGTCCATACAGGGCGAGCCACTCTCCAGGTAGACCAAGTTCCCAGGGCAGCTCTTGGCTAGAATGGCAAAGGCAGAGGGTGAGCTGGCTGAAGGGGTGCAGGCAGGAGCCCCCAGGGTGCCACCCACGGGGTTGCTTACGGCACAGCGTGGGGGTCCTCCAGTTCCCGGGCCGGCCACCAGCATGTGAGCACTGGCGCGAGAACTCGGCGATGGTGCTGCAGACACAGGTGTCGCCAGCAGGGCACTGGCAACGGTCCTGCATGCAGGCGCGCACGTACAGCTCCAGTGGCACCAGGTCCTGGCAGGCCTCGAAAGCCTCAGCGGTCAGCAGCCTCTCACACTCGGCACGCTGCAAACAGAAGCAGGTGGGTGGCTGCTCACATCCTCTTCCAGCCACCAGTGGGGCCCACCAGAGTGGGAGCAGCTGTTCGGTTACTCACGTGCTCAGCGCAGGACGTGGGGGCCAGCGCCTCTATGGGGTCCTCACATGCCTCCCCGGGCTCGTCGATCTTCTGCATGTTCCCAAATTCTAGGGCACTGAAGCTCACGCCTGGGGGCACACAACCCTTTAGCTGGGTTCTGGGGACCCTGCAGCCCACCCCTGCCCCGCCAAGTCCCAAGCCTGCCTCACCATTCGAGAGGAATTCAGAATAGGTCTGCAGGCCATTGTAGTCCCCGCACAGGCCACAAGTATGGTTCTGGAATTTACTGTCCAGCTCCAGCTGTCAGGGGAGGGAGAAGTGAGCTGGCATCTGGCCAGGCCCAGGGTCCAGGGCAGCCACTGTACCCACCCCTTATTTAGAGCCAGGTGGGCAGAAGAGCTGGGCTCAGCTACCAGGGTGTCCTGGCAGGGCAGACGCAGTGAAGGCCAGTGTAAGCCTCCAGGTCACCTCCCAGGCCTGGCCTGTTACTGCTTGCTGCCCCCACCAGCTTTCTCCCAACCCTACTGCCCTGTGTGAAGGGTCAGACCACCATGCTCCCCACCCTCCCTACAGGTCACCACCCAGGGCTCCTCGCTGTTGGCACCCACCATGAGGGAGTCCTCCCGATTCCACATGAGGGTGACACCGGTACGGGAGTAGACCTTAGTGTAGGCATCACTCTTCTCAATGAGCAGCCCGGGGCTGTAGTGAGGGGTACTGACCCTGGGGGCAAGGCAGTCTCTCGGTGAACCGCCCAGGCCCACCCTGGGTTGCCCTCCCCAGAGTCCCGCTGCCCAGAGGGTTCTGAGGCCATGTATATCACATGTGCATTCTATATGCACCATGGGGTGGGGGAGGCCCAGGCCTTGGTGCACCAGCTCCTGCCCTGCGGCTGGCCTCTGGGATGGGAGTTGCGGACGTGGGCCAGAGACCAACTGTCCACTTTGGCTGGCCAGGCTTCCTTGGGGTAGAGCCAGCCCTAAACATCTCTCCTGGGGCCCTCCCCCCAGGGGCTCTCTCCCCTGTCCCACTGCCCACAGGGCTGCCCCTGCAGCTGCTAAGGCCCAGCCTCTACACCTCAGTCCCAAGGGCCCTCAACCCATCCATGGGCTGGAGCCTCCTGCGGGGAAACAGAATCCCCTGGGGCAGGAAAAGGGCTTAAGGGCGAGTCCTGCAGGTGGGACGAGAATGTGCTTACTGGGCCTTGTTGTTCCAGGGACAATCTGGGGACAATAGCTCCCTGGGCTTCCTCCTGCCCTGCTGCTGTAACCCTAGCCAGGGAGTGGTACACAGGGCCTCTCCACCGTCCCGGGGCCCCAGCCTGGTGGGCCCCAAGGGGAAGGGCTATGACCAACCCTGGATCAGTGCAGCCCCTTGCCTGCTGCAGTGGGGTTCATCAGATTTTGATGAATGAAAGACTGATCTGACCTCAAACCACAAGGCTTTCCTTAGCATGAGGGGAGAAGGGGGGGGTCTCATGGTGTTGCCCAGGGATGTGCTTGCTCACAGAAGCTGCCAGTGCCCCCACCACTGGGATGTGGGAGGGGACGCCCCCACCCCACTCACATGGCCCCGTTCACCACGGCCAGCTGGCGGGTGAGGTAGATGATGTCATCCTTGATGGTCAGCAGGACAGACTCGACCTGGGGGTGGCCCCCACCCTGGCCCAGGCCCCGCTTCAGGTGCACGGAGAACTCCTTGTAGGAGTTCCTGCAGTCGGAGGCGAAGTTGTAGTCACAGAGTCCAGGGAATCGGAAGATGTCACCATCGAAGGTCTTATAGTGGAAGTCGCCCCAGGTACTGCAGACGTTGTGGCTATGGCTGCGGGCTCTGCCTTCTGAGGGAGCAGCGGGAATAAGGCTGAGTGGCCCAGGCCAGGGGCAGCCGCATTCCCTGCCCCTGGAGCTGCCCTCACCCTATGAAGCCTCGCCTGCCCAACCACCCTCAGAGGCTGCCCACACCATGTCCATCACTGGGGGATAGGCCCCACTGGCCTGCCCCGTCCCTGGCTCTGCACTAGCCCCAGAAGGATGGTGGCCTCTGGTCCTGCGTCCTCAGTTGCCAGCTGGATAGAGCCTACTCTCTGGAAGGGGCTGTGTTGGCCTTGGCCCTCCTGGGATTGGGGGCCTCCTGATGGGCCCCTGGCCCTCCTGCACCACCACACCCAAAGGTGTCGGGGCTTCACTGCTGCGTCCACCTGGCTCTGTGCCCTGGACCCACACTTGATCCCAAGGAGATGGGGGAACCCAAACTCGTCCTTGCCTCTCACCCTGAAAGTCAGCAGAATGGGGGCGGCAAGAGTTCCCCCAGGCCAGAGGAGGACTCCACCAGAGCTGTCCAGGCTATTTGGGGGCATTTAGAACCCCCCCCAAGGGCTCGGGGCCACCCCAGGACATTCTGCTGTCCCCTGCCCAGCCCTCTCACCTCGCTGGGGCTCTGAGCCCCTGGCCAAGGACAGGGCCAGGCACACAGCCACCAGGCGGGCTAGCGGCAGCCCCATGGTGGCTGGGAAGGGTGGTGCAGGTAGCAACCCGGGGCAGGGGTCCGGGCTTTATAAGCCCCAGCGGGAGTGTGGGAGGGGCAAGAGGTGGGTGGGGCATTTGCCAGATTATCAAGAAAACAGCTGTGGGAAAATATTGATTCAAGTTATCTGAGGTTTATCTCTTTATAGCTTCTCAAGTAAACTTGGCCTTCCTCAGGACGGGACAGCCCCGTAACCTAACAGACGCCCAAGGGACAGCTCCAGCCTCTCCCAGCTCTTAGCGGGACCGGGCCCCACAGGGTCCACAGAGGGCAGTCCCAGCAAAAGCATGTCCTGGAAGGCTCTGTAGATACTCACAGCCCCCAGACCCCAACCAGTGCCCCCTACAGGGCCCAGGCCACATGAGGTGCTCCCAGGTGAGCTGAGACCACCCAGGGGCCCCTAAGCCTGCTCATGCTCATGTCACTCGAGGGGACCAATGCTCCCTGACCAGTTGTCCAAGCCTTGGGCAGGGCGAGGGGGCAGCAGCCACTACAGCCCCACAAAGGGCCTCCCTGAGGACAGGGAGGATATAGGCTCCTGTGAGGTCCGGGAGGCTACCCCAACTCCCAAGGGTCTCTCAGCCAGAGCTCACGGAGCTCTGCCAGGCCAAGGCCTGCCTAGTCCTCTCCCTCCCCAGGCTGAGCCAGTCTCCGGAATTACATGTAAGTAGAACTTGGGGAGCTCCCGCCTGGCCAGAGCGCACAATGGAGCCTGGGGACTGGTTGCAGCTAGGAATGGCCGTCAGCTTCTCTTCCTAAGGACTGCGTTGGGCACCACATGCCCAGGGCTCGAGGGTGGGGGCAGAATGCCCAGGCTTTCACTCAGGGAGGGGTCCTGCCCCAAGAGCACTAACCTCCGATGGACCTCAGATTGGCCACAGACTCACTAGTGTCTGGAAATGCCTGGTGGAAACATGCAGCACTCCAGCTTCACCAGCCCCAAGCTGTGAGGCCATGGTGCATGGAGCTTGAGGGTAGCCACACACTCGCGGACACGGCCGATAGCTGGTGGGCGAGCTGAGGGCAGGGGCTCCCTCTACGGAGACAGGCTCTGAATTCAGTTTCTAACTTTGACCAGAGGGCAGAGCACAGGGAAGCCTCCAATTCCAACCTTATCCCCAAGTGTCAAGTGTGAGTGGGGAAAGATTCTTCCTGACAGTATGGATATGGGGCCGGCGGCGCGACCCCTTCCCTGACCTCCCTGCGGCCAGGCTCTTGCACACAGTGACCCTTGCTTGGACCAGGCCACTGTCAGGAATCTCACCATGCCTTCCTTTGCGCTGCGTCCCAGCCCTGCACTCTGACACCACCTCCCACTCTGGTCCCTGGGCCACCGCAACTTGAAAGGACATCACAAAAGTGCCAGCAGCTGGGGAGTCTGTGGTGAAGCCCTCACCCCTCCTGCTGCACCCACCTAGGCCTGGGCTCTGAACTCCCTACCCAGACCTGGACACAGGGAGGGGGGTGGGGGGCAAGTGTGTGGCCTGGGCCAGGGGAGCACAGATTAAGAAACCACAGCAGCTGGGCCAAAGCAGTGCCATTGTGCCACATCCTGGGGCGGGTTCCACACACTGGCACCGAGCCCTGCAGAAACCCAAGAACAGGGCCAGCTCCTGGGCCCCTTGTCCCGGACGTGCTCCCGTGGGGCCCATGGGGGAAGTGATTTTCCATGCTGGCTCCTCTGCCTGGTGGGGATACTGAATGAATCCAGAATGCCCAGCACAGCTCCTCCTGCCCCGAGGTATAAGAAGGTGGGTCCTCCCAGGTCTGATGAGGTGGGTCCTCCCGGATCTGAAAGGTGGGTCCTCCCGGATCTGAGAAGGAGTGTCCTCCCAACTCTGAGGAGGTTGATCACCCCCAGGTCTGAGGAGGTGGGTCCTCCGCAGTCTGAGAAGGGGGATCCTCCGAAGGTCTGAGGGGGGTCTTCCCAAGTCTAAGGAGGGATGCTCCCCAGGTATGAAGAGGGGGATCCTCCCAGGCATGAAAAAGGCGTGCTGCCTAGGTCTGAAAAGGGGGGTTCTCCCAGGTCTGAGAAGGGGGGGTCCTCACCGGTCTGAGGAAGGGGAGGACCCCCAGATCTGAGGAGGTGGATCCTCCCGGATCTGAGAAGGAGTCTCTTCCCAGGTCTGAGGAGGTTGATCATCCCCAGTCTGAGGAGGGGTTGCTCCCCAGGTCTGAGGATGGGGTCCTCCCATTCCTGGGGGTTCCTCCCCAGTCTAAGGAGGGAGTCCTCCCAGGGCGGAGGCGGGAGTCCTTCCAGGTCTGAGGAAAGGGGTCCTCCCAGGTCGAAGAGGGGGGTCCTCCCTGGGTCTCAGGAGGTGGGTCCTGCCCAGGTCTGGTGGGGGGGTCCCGGGTCCAAGGAGGTGATCCTATGTCCCTGAAGTGGAGGGAAAAACGAGGGCTTTGACCACTTTGGGGAACTACTGGGGGTGCCACTCTGGGACCAGGCTGTACTGGCTGCAGGCAGGACACTGATGAACAGAGAGCTGACTGCCCCGGCCCAGGGCTTGGCTCAGAGCACTGCCCCCAGGTCAGGGTCCCAGGACCCTTGGTCTCTCCTGGCCTGGCTGGTCCCACACCTGGCTGCATTTGTCATGACAGGACACCGTTGCCAACGGCTGCATGGAATTTACAGGCTTGACCAAGGGAGGAGGCATTGAGGACGTCACACAGGCACCTAAAGTGACTGTCCCACCACTGTGTGTCCACAAACCTGACTCATCAGGAAGCTGTGGTGGAAAGGAAGGAGGAGGAGGAGTGAGGGGAGGAAGGAATGAAAGCTGGTGAGGAAGAGAAGACGGGACCCATAACTGCCAGGAGCAGCCAGCACGGCAGGTGCATCCCCAGCCCTCCATTCCGTCACTCATATGGTGGCGAATTGTCCATTCATGTGGCAGGGCCATGGTGCCCAGGTTTTGGCTAAAGAGGCATCCAGGTGTTGCTGTGAAAGCCATTTTCAGAAGGGAGTGGGTGGTGCTTCCTGGGGTGGGTGGGCCTCAGTCAAAGGCCCTAAGCGGAAGCCCTAGTCCCTGAGAACCAGGGCATCTGCCCAGATGGCCTTCAGACCCTAGCAGCAGTGTCATCTCTTCCCTGGGTCTGCAGCCCACAGCCACCCTGCAAACCCCACAATGGCAGCCCCCACTACCACGTGAGTTAGCAGCAGGTACACAGCCCAGACCCACAGGATGATGGGGACAGTCATCAGCTCAGGTGTGTGGAGAGCGCCCCTTGGCCCACATGGCAGCTCTGTGAGCCCCATCCCCACAGCCACTCTGTCTCCCCCATCCTGGCGTGATCACATGTGTGAATGCAGGCCACCACATGTCAGCCATGTCTGTCATCTCGGGCCATTCCCCATGACCCTGATCTGATTATTAACCTGTTACACAGGGGAAACTGAGTCACTGAGCATCTCATGTCTCAGTCTCTAGGCCAGAGTCTCAGGGAACATGAGGGGGCACTGGCCTGGCACCTACCCTGCTGACCATGAAGCCCTAGCCAAGCCTCACCAGCCACAGGCCACATAGTCCCCAGCCCTCCGGACACAAGGAAGACCCCAGCCCCAGCCATCCACGGGGGCAGGGCAGCAGGGCCCAGACCTAGTCCTGGGAGTGATATCTGGGGAATTCAAGGGGGCAAATCAAATAGCAGCCATGCCTGCCCTTCCCTGGGTAGACTCTGAAGTCACGAGCATGTCTCCTTCCCAGGGTCCAAGGGTTCCACATCACCTATGTCTCGCATGGGTTTACAATGGGATGTGTGATGGTGAGCAAGTGAGCATGCAGCGGTGTTTGCTCTCAGGTGAGAGATCAGGAGGGACAAAGTCAGTAGGCCAGGACCCTCGACCAGGCCAGGGCCTCGCTGAGGGCCTCCTTGGAGGAAAGGGAAGTCCCCCACCATCAGGCAGGAGACTGTGCTTCAGGAGTCCAGCCACTTTCAGGCACTTACCCTGCTCCTCTCAAGTCTTGGTCCCAGTGTCACTCTTACCCTGAACACTGTCCTCACCATCCTTGCCACACTGTATGACCATTTGGGGCCTTCCTGCTGTGCATGACTCAAGGACATTGTGGCTATGTAGGCTCCACCATGGGCCTGCCTTTCAGTAGATTCACCCCACAGCTTTGCTTCTGGATGGGAGGCGGGCGGGTGGGTGAGTGGGTGGATGGATGGGAGGGTGGGTGAGTGGAAGGAAGGGTGAGTGTGTGGATGGAAAGAGGGATGTATGAATGGATGAGTGGATGGGAAGATAGATGGGTGGATGGGTGGGTGGGTGGATGGATGAATGGGTGGGTGGGTGGGTGGATGGATGAATGAATGGATGTATGGGTAGATGAAAGGGTGGGTGGGTGGGTAGATGATGGGTGGGTGGATGGATGGATGGGTGGGTGGGTGATAGTAGGGTGGATGGGTGAGTGGGTAGGAGGATGGATGGGTGGATGGGAAGGTAGATGAATGAGTAGATGAATGGGTGGGTGCGTGGGTGAGTGGAAGAAATGGGAGGATAGATGAATGGGTGTGTGGTTGGATGGATGGGTAAATAAATGGGTGGGTGGATGGAGGGTGAGTGGGAGGATGGATGAGTGCTGGGTGGATGGTTGGATGGGTGGGTGGGAGGATGGGTGGATGGGAAGGTGGATGGATAAATGGGTGGGTGGACGAAGGGTCAGTGGGAAGATAGATGGGTGGGTGGAGGGGAGGGAGCGTGGGTGGGTGGACGGGAAGAGTGATGTATGAATGGATAAGTCAAAAGGAAGATAAATGGGTGGATGGATGAATGGGTGGGTGGGTGGGTGGGTGGACGGTTGAATGGACGGGTGGGTCAATAGGTGGATGGATGCGGAGTGGATTGGAGGGTGGACGGGAGGATGGATATAGGGGAGGTGGATGGGTGGTTGGATGGGTGGATGGATGGATGAACAAATGAAATCTTTCAGGGTCCAGGGGTGTGCCGTCTGTAGCAAGTCCACAGAGCTAACACCTTACAAGGACTCACCATGTGCAGGTACACACCAAGTCCTCAGTAGCCAGACCTCGCTAACGCCCGCCACCTGGAAGGCAAGCACTCACTTTACTCTGTCCGGGCATGAGGAAGCAGGGACCCAGCAAGGATGGAAGCCTTCCTCAGGCTCCTCAGCCAGATAGGGGCAGAGCTGTAGTGTGGCGCTAGCAGCAAGCCAATGCTGTCACCACTTCATAATGGTGCGGCCACTTTTTGCAAAGTAGAGACTATTGGTTTTTGAAGAGAACTTGGTCACGAGTAACAGAAAAATTAGAGGTCCCTAAGTGGTGTCATGGCTCCAGGGAGGGACCTCAGTGTGCCCCAAGGGCAGAACTCTTCCCCTTCCCCCACACCCTTTAGTGAGTTCATCACGTACAAATATTTTTAATTATTTGCATACTGGGCGGCGCCTGTGGCTCATTGCATAGGACGCCAGCCCCACATACCGAAGGTGGCGGGTTCAAACCCGGCCTCGGCCAAATTGCAAAACAGAAAAGTAGCCGGGCATTGTGGTGGGCGCCTATAGTCCCAGTTACTCGGGAGGCTGAGGCAAGAGGATCGCTTAAGCCCAGGAGTTGGAGGTTGCTGTGAGCTGTAACGCCACAGCACTCGACCAAGGGGGATAAAGTGAGACTCTGTTTCTACAAAAAGAAAATAAATAAATAAAATTCTCTGATTTTTTACAAATGTAGGTTGTCAGCTGTCCATCCTTAGAGCATCATACAAAATGGTCTCACCTAAAACGTGCACCATGGTCTTTTTTTTTTTTTTTTTAACCATCATTATAGTTTTGGTTTGAATACAATTTGATTACTTTTTTAAAATATCTAAGAGCCAAACAATTACAGAATATCGTGTAGCCACTATAAATCACGATTATGATGCTATTGCATCAAGGAAAACACTCAAGATTTACTGGTCTGGAAAGTGCATAGATGTAGTATAACTGAAAATCTTTAATCTGAAATGTTTTGGAACAGTTTTACTGAGGTGTAGTTGATATACAATGAATTTCACAGTTCAGCGTATGATTGGTCGGTTTTGACGTACATACACACCTGCGATGCCATCACCACAGGCGGGATGGTGCATGTAACCACATCCCCCACATGAGTCTTCTCAGGTCCCTTTGGCACCTCCCCCTCCTACCCTTCCCCACTCAACAGGTAACCACAAATCTCTTTTCTGTCACTGTGGTTTAGGGTTCTAGGGTTTTATTTAAGCTGCCCAGGCAGTATGTGTCCTTCCCTTTGGCTGGTCTCTCTCACTCAGCATTAAATACTTCAAGATTCATCCCCGAGGTGCCTGCGTCCACAGGGCCTGCCTTTGTGGGCTCATTCACTCACCTGCAGACGACAGGGGGTTGTTTTCAGTTTGAGGCTTTTACAAATAAAATCGCTAGAAACAGCTGTGTACAAGACTTTGTGTGGACGCAGGCTTTCTCTCCTCTCAGGTAAATACCCAGGAGTGTCTAGGTCACATGGTAGGTGTACGTTCAACTTTTGTAGAAACTGCTATTTTCCGAAGGGCTGCACAGTTCTTCATCCTCTCCAGCGATCTGTGAGAGCCCAGTTGTGCCACCAGCTTGCCAACACTCGACAAGGTCGACCTTGTTAATTTTAGCCATTCTGGGAAGCATGTGGTGGTCTCTCACTACAGTTTGAAGTTAAGAATTTTTTATGTGCTTATCTGCCACCCATGTATCTTCTTTGGCAAAATGTCTAAAATCTTTTGCCCACTACTCGCTGGGTTATGTCGGTGGGGTATTTTTATTGAGATCTAAAAGTTAATTATACACTCTAGAGAGATACCAGTCCTTCATCAGCAATATCCTTGGTGAATACCTTCTTTCAGCATGCCCCTTATATCTTTTTTTTTTTTTGAGACAGAGCCTCAAGCTGTCGCCCTGGGTAGAGTACCGTGGCATCACAGCTCACAGCAACCTCCAATTCCTGGGCTCAAGCAAGTCTCCTGCCTCTGCCTCCCAAGTAGCTGGGACCACAGGCGCCCGCCACAACGCCCGGCCATTTTTTGGTTGCAGCCGTCATTGTTGATTGGCGGGCCCGGGCTGGATTCGAACCTGCCAGCTTAGGTGTACGTGGCTGGCGCCTTAGCCTGTTGAGCCACAGGCGCCGAGCCCCTTGTATCTTTTCATCGTCTTAAAAGAGTCTTTGGAAGCACAGAGGGTTTTACATTTGATGAAGCACAATTTATCAGTCAACTCTTTTATGGATTACACCTTTGGTGTTATATGTAAGAAGTCTGCCTAACACAAGGTTACACAAGTATTTTCTTTTAGAAAGGTTATAGTTTTCAGTACGTGCTCCATTTTGAGTTAACGTCTGTATAATGACGTGAAGCATTATGGCTGTAAGTTCATTTAGTGCATGTGGTTATCCAGCTGCTGTGCCACTGATTCACAGGGCTCTCCTTTCTTCTTTGCAATGCCTTTGCTCCATTGTTAAAAATTTATGGTTTAGGCTCGGTGCCTGTGGCTCAACAGGCTAAGGCGCCAGCCACGTACACCTGAGCTGGCGGGTTCGAATCCAGCCCGCGCCCGCCAGGCAACGATGACGGCTGCAACCAAAAAATGGGCTGGGCGTTGTGGCAGGCGCCTGTGGTCCCAGATGCTTGGGAGGTGGAGGCAGGAGACTCGCTTGAGCCCAGGAATTGGAGGTTGCTGTGAGCTGTGATGCTACAGCACTCTATCCAGGGTGACAGCTTGAGGCTCTGTCTCAAAAAAGAAAAAAAAAATTTATGGTTTATACGCATAGGGGTTTATTTCTGAACTCTGTATTCTATTTCACTGACCTGTTTGTCTATATGTTAATATCACACTGCTCTAATTACTGTAGATTTGTGATAATTCTTGATAGCAGCTAGTGTTATCTGTGAATAAAGGCAGTTTCACGTTTTCTTTTCCAATCTAGATTTTTTAAATTTATTTTTCTTCTGTATTTCACTGGGTGTGAGTTCTAGGACAATGCTGATCAGAAGTGGTGAGAGCAGATATCCTGGTCTTGTTCCTGATTTCAGGGGAAAGTGTTCAGTCTTTCAGCATGATGTCACCTGCAGGCTTTCCGTAAATTCCTTTAACATGAGGAGGCAGTTCTCTCCTGCTTTTGGTTTGCTGAGAGGCTTATCATACATGGATGTTGAATTTTGTTAAGTGCTTTTTCCTTCATTTATCAAGGTAATTATATGGCTTGTGTTCTTCAGTCTGTTAATGTGGTGAATTACATTAATTTTCAATGTTAAGCCATCCCTAGATCCCTGGAATAAACTCCCATTTGGTCACAATTTTAGCACATTCTTGGATTCAATTCACCAGAATTCTGTTTAAGATTTTTGCATCTGTGTTCCTGAGGGACGTTGGTCCACAGTTTTATTTTCTCGTAATATTTTTGTATGATTTGGGCATCAAGGTGATATTAGCCTCAGAGAAAGAGTTAAAAGTATCCTTCCTTTGTAATTTTTTTTGGAAGAGTTTGTGTAGGACTGGCATTACTGCCTCAGATCTTTGCTGGAATTCCCCAGTGAAGCCTCCTGCGCCTACCCCTTGCTTTGTGGGAAGGTTTGGTTTGGTTTGGTCTTAATTATAATTTGATTTCTTTAATACAGAGGGCTATTCGAGTTATTTCTCTTTTTTTTTTTTATTTCAGGTTAATGTGAAGGTGCAGACAACTAGGTTGCACGTATGGGCAACATGCAGGGCATGTATTCTACATTGTGTCCATTAGCGGGAGCTCACCCAACCCCCTTCCTTCTCCCCTCCCTCATTCCCTGCTCCCTGCAAGTTGAATTGAATTGAGTTTTTATTCAAGTTACTTCTTCTTTTTTTTTAAAGATGGAGTCTCACTTTGTTGCCCTCGGTAGAGTACCGTGGCATCACAGCTCACAGCAACCTCCAACTCCTGGGCTTAGGCAATTCTCCTGCCTCAGCCTCCTGAGTAGCTGGGACTACAGGCAACTGCCACAACACCCAGCTATTTTTTTGTTGCAGTTTGGCCAGGGCTGAGTTTGAACCCGCCACCCTCAGTATATGGGGCCAGCGCCCTTACCCATTGAGCCACAGGCGCTGCCCTGTTTTCATTAGAGTTTTGTTTTATCATTTTACCGGTGATTTTCCCTTTTTTCTGCTTATTCTGGAGTTAATTTGCTCTTCTCTTCCTTTCCTGATTTTGTAAGGTAGGAAGAATGTCACTGACAGGACGTCTTCTTTCTTAGGCAAGTTGAGCGCTGTAGGTTCCCAAGCGCTGCCTTGCTGCCTTGGCACAGACACACTGCGAACGCCTCCCTGAGGGCCTGTCTCCTGTCTGCCCTTCTAGAACTGCAGTCTATTTCAGCCTCTGTATCTTGGACTGAACTTGGAAATGTACCTTGTGTCCGATACTGACCAGTCAGGAAAAGGAAGCCACACTGGCTGTTTCAGAGTGGGTGCAGAGAACTGGTTTGGCAGGTGCTGGAGGGTGGGAAGAGCAGGAGGCTGAGATGCCTCACATACCAGAGGGGCTGGGAGACCAGTGCCCTGGAGCAGAGAGAAAGGAGAGGCTTCCGGGGGAGTTTGGCAGAGTGGGTACAGGGGTGTCAGACACAGCTGTGGGGCAAAGAAATGGAAATCTCCCCCCACCTGTCAGTGGTGCCACACCCGTTGTCCTCTGAGAAGGCTCCAGCAGTGGTGCCTTGTGCTGGTAACCATGCCTCATGCCCAGATCTTGGCTTCTAAATATCATTCTCCATCAAAGGAACTGGAAGCTCCTTATAGGAGCAGCCGAGTTTCTGAGAATGGAAATTACAAGATAAAACTGAAGAATTTTGTGGTGCCACAAAATGAGGATGAACACCCCCCTAGACCGAAGAGGTGGTGTTGGCAGGAGACCCCAGAAGGGATGGGGGTGTCATCTCCCAGAATAGGGCCAACACGGGGAGCCGGTGTCCCCTCTGGCTTCCTGGTGGTCACACAGGGTCTGTCTCTCCCCCTGACCTCCTCCATGCAGCAGTCATCCCAGTTTTGAAGGGCTGGCTACAGGAGGGGCGCGGTCTGGGAATCAGAGGTCACGACTGCCCCCAAGGTTCTCTGCCATTGAGTCACAGGAAGGACTTGAGGCTCCTGCATTGGCTGGGGGTAACAGAGCCCATTCACAGAGGGGAGACAGGCAGGCAGGACAGGGCAATCCAGCCAGGGACAAAACTGAGTCCAGATAACCTCTGGGCCCTGAACAAGAATAAAAATTTTACAACCTTACTTTTTCTCTTCTTGTACATATTTATGGTGTGCAAATGATGTTTTTAAAAAGTCATACATTGTGGAATGGCTAAATCAAAGTAATTAGCCCATGCATCACCTCACATACTTATCATTTTTGTGGTGAGAACATTTAAAATCTACTCTCTCAAAAACACTCAAGGTAGGGTGGCGCCTGTGGCTCATTGGGTAGGGCGCTGGCCCCATATGCCGAGGGTGACAGGTTCAAACCAGGCCCCAGCCAAACTGCAACAAAAAATAGCCAGGTATTGTGGTGGGCGCCTATAGTCCAAGCTACTCCAGAGGCTGAGGCAAGAGAATTGCCTAAGCCCAGGAGTTGGAGGTTGCTGTGAGCTATGATGCCACAGCACTCAACTAAGGGTGACAAAGTGAGACTCTGTCTCTAAAAGTAAAACAAAACAGAACAAAACAAAAACACTCAAGGCTACAATACGTTGTTATTAACTGTAGTCGCTGGGGACACTAAGTCCTATACAACTGCAGCTTTGTACCCTTTGGCCAACATCTCCGCAGCCCTGCCTCTGGGCCTGGCAGCCACCCCTCAACTCTGCATCTCTGAGTGCAGCCTGCAGCCCTGCCCCTCAGACTGGTAGCCACCTCTCAGCTCTGCATCCTGCCCTGCAGCCTGCCCTGACCTCTCAGCTCTGCGTCCTGCCCCTCGGCCTTCCCTGACCTTTTTGCTCTGTGTCCTGCCCCTGGGCCTGCCCTCACCTCCAGGTTCTGTGTCTCTAAGTGCAGCCTGCTCAGATTCCGCACACAGTGAACTCACCAGGGATTTGTCTTTCTGCACCCTCCAGGTTCATCCAGGTCGTCTCAGGGGATAATGTTCCTTCTCTTCAAGGCCATGTACTGTCCGCTGTGTGCAGACAGCATTTTCTTTATCCAGTGTCGGGGCCCCTATGTCCCGGTCTCGGTCACCGCAGGAAGGAACCAGGCGTGACACGGATTTGAAGTACAAGCTTGCGAAGGCGGACTAACCTTAGTTGCAGGGTAGCCCCAAGCCCCCTCCGCAACGGCTATTTATTAAGGTTATACACAACAGGTGTGGAGAGTTAAGGTAATTGACATAAACAGGTGTGGATGAGGGCCGCATTCATAAGGATTGCCACGTGCTCTCCTCACGTGTTCTTTCCCCACAACCCTCATGAAGAACTACTAAGCATCACTGTTTAACACATGCTTACTAGTGAGTGACCGACATTATCTCATTCTGGAACACTGAGTTACTTGGGGGATTGCCCCTAAGTCAGGAAACGTCTCTAGGTTTGCCAGGAGACTGTCCTGTTCTCAGCGTTTCCTTTTAATGTGATAAGAATCAGTAACTGTCCTTTGCAAGCATGGTGTCCAGTCCTCTACAATCCAGCCAGTCCTTGGCAGACACTTAGATGGGGTCCACATCTTGGCTGCTGCAAACAGAACTAGGCAATCATGGGAGTGCAGGCATGGGAGAGCAGGTGTGGGAGAGCAGCCGTGGGAGTACAGACGTGGGAGTGTCCATGTGGGCGTGCAGGCGTGGGAGTGCCCGTGTGAGCGTGCAGGCGTGGGAGAGCAGGTGTGAGAGAGCAGGTGTGGGCGTGCAGGCGTGGAGTGCAGGTGTGGGAGAGCAGGCGTGGGCGTGCAGGCATGGGAGGAGTACAGACGTGGGAGTGCCCGTGTGGGCGTGCAGGCGTGGAGTGCAGGCGTGGGAGTGCAGATGTGGAAGTGCAGGTGGCCCTTTGGCGCGCTCATTCTGTGACCTCAGGTTCATACCTTAGTGGGATTGCTGGGTCACATGGTAGTTCTAGCTGTAATATTTTGAGGAACCTCATACTGCTTTTCATAAGGGCTGCACTAACAAATTCTTGTCATGAAATACTTTAGACTTACCGACCAGCTGCAGAAGAGGCCATAGCCACACTCCAATACCAAGGCCTGAACTGAGGCCCCACACAGAGCTCCACAGATCATTTCTTTGCCACAGAAACTTCCACCAAGGTGGGGGACCAAAAGCCATGGCAGGTGTCTCAGATGGAAGGGATTTGACATGTGGAGCTGAGTGTGTTGTCAGGAGGCTGCAAGTACCCATGACACCCCAAAGTGACCCCAGGTACTTGGAAATGCCAGGTGCAGCTGTGGTCCCTAGGTCTGGGGGAACAGAAAACGGGGGGCAGGTTTACCAGAACCCAGGCACTCAGAGGAGATGGAGGCCTCTGTGCCCCCACCAGAGCCTGGCAGGAAGCAGCAGAGAATGGTTGTTTGCTAAGGGCTGAGGCAGAAAGAAGGGAATCACCCACCCTCCCCCTGGGAAAAGGGGGCCTGAGAGGGGCCCCTAAGAGACCAGGCTGCAAGGCAGGAGCCGTTCCACCCTGCCCCCAGAAATATTCCAGACGGGGAAATACGTCTTCTACCTCTAAACTCAAGAAATACAAACTAAAGATGCTATTTTGCCCAGAAGCTTAGCAAAAAACGTTCCTTTAAATTGTTTGGGAAGGTTATGGACTAAGTTATGTCCCCCAAACTCATGAGTTAAAGCTCTAACCCCCAAAGTGATGGTGTTTGGAGATGGAGCCATGGGAGGTATTAGGGTCAGGTGAGGGCATGAGAGTGGGGCCCTGTGGTGGGATTAGTGCCCTCATAAGAAGAAACACCAGGGCTCACTTTCTCTCCATCTCACGGGGACATGGAAAAGGTGCCCTCTGTGAGTTGAGGGGAGAGTCCTTCCAAGGGATCAAGTCTGCTAGAAACCCAATCTTGAGCTTCCAGCCTCCAGAACTGTGAGCAACATGCAGGGGTTTTGTTATATCCAGCTGAGCTGCCCAATGCAGGAGGCTGCACAGCCTGACAAGGGGTGCCAGCTCACGCCTGAGAATGTCACTATGATTCAGTGGGACTGTGTTAACAGGAAACACTAGTGACATGTAACAGCAACAAGACCCCCTGAGCCTAGAGAGTAGTGTCCCTTGCCTTGGGTCAGACCCAATTGCACAAGCAAGGAAGCTGTGGGGAGGCGAGAGGGGAAACGCAGGGTGTGTGGTCACTGGGCCACTGAGTCTGTGTGCCTCACTGCCCAGGAATGTCCCCACAGGGTAGGGCAGCTGGCCCCCTCATCTGCTGACCCCCAGCTCCTGGCCAAGGGGACAGAGAGCCCCTAGCATCCACTGCCCTGTTTGGAGCTGAGCAGCTCCCATGTGAGGGACCGGCAGAGGGGCAGGTGGGGCAGAGCTATTGGCAAACCATCTCCGGTGGCTGCAGGTGGACTCAGAGCACGCAGGGTGGCAGGCCGGCGTTGTGATCAGTCTCACTCTGCACTTGTCAGGGAGATGCTGAGTCCTGCTCCAAGATGGTGGCGGGCTGGTGTTCACTGTGTGAGCCACAAAGGAAGGCTCGTGGGATGATCTGGTGCAGACTGCTGCCGTGGGTGACCAAGATTGTATTTACCATGCCCCCCTTCAACCAGCCTCCAAGATGCCCCCACCTCAACCAGCATCGTCGCCGTGCCACATGGCTCACCAGTGGGGCAGCCCAGGCCTTCCTCTCTGAGGGACCCTTGCCCTGTCCCAGCCCAGGACTGCTGTAATGTCCCCGTGTTATCATGGCCCCTGCCCATGTCCCGCAGAGCAATGCTGATTCTTCAAGGTCTCAGAGTCCACCAGCCTCCTTTCCTCACCTGCTACTCTAGCAACAGGAGCAAATTGAGATGACCAGGTGGAAGCCCCAGCTCTTGGAGGAGAGGGACACTGACCACGTCCACTGGTGAAAGTACACAGGGCCACCAATGTCATTGCCTAAAGCAGGTATTGGGACATCAGTACCGGACATGTGCCCCAAGCTCTCTCCGCAGAGGGCAGTGGGAGGACCCATCCCTGTTCACCGGTAGCCTCAGCGTGCCCCAGCCCCCCACACCCCTGACCATCTCAGCAGCTCAGCAAGCCCCGAGTTTATAGAGAATCGATCACCCCTGTTTTGGCAAAAGATGCCCTCCCAGGATGCCCGGAGCACCTTCTGGTTCTTGCTGTCTACACACCAGCCCAGCCTGGCCCTCTGCAGGATGTCCACAGTCAAGGCCCTTTGGGTGACCCTGACCACTGACCCTGGCACAGGTGGTGAGTGTGCTACCCTCCCTGGGGAATGCACGTGGCTTCCACCCCCGCTCTCTGCCGGTGATTAAGAACAATTTCCACAGACTGGTAGCCATGTTACAGGCGCCAGAGACCCTGCTCACCTGTTCTAAGACACCACCTCAGCTGCAGCTGTCTTCCCACGGCCCTCCGCCCCTTGCCCTGACCTGTCTGGCTGCCTCAGGGCCATTCAAGTGGAGCGACTGAGGACAAGACGGGAACTAATGTCCTTTTTTCCTCTTCTCTGAAGGTGGCAGCAGCCTGGGTGACTCAGCCAGGGGGCCAGACCCTCCAGCGTCCTGTCTGGTGTTTGTCCCGTTCTCCATCAGAGGTCAGGAAATCAGAGCAGGGATTCTGCTGCCCACTGCCTATGTTTATCCATTATGTGCTCCAGGCCGGGAGAATATCCTCGGAGAGTCCCCAGATCCGCGGGCCATGAGGTGGGCTTTCACCAAGACCCTGCTCACCCTCCTCCACACCTCGCTCCAGCAGAGGCACCACAGTGGTGTTGTGGGCACCTGGATAGTAGGGTCAGCTCAGACCAGGCTCCCGGGCCTCGGGAAATCCAGTCAGCGTCCTTTCTCCAGTGCACAGAGCGTCAGATGGCCACCGCACCATCTGCTATGGAATTACAGGGTCACCTGCCATCCTGGGCCAGAACCTGCTCAGGTGTGGGAGGTCCAGGGCTCCTCATTTCCCACCTGGCAGCCGCCAGCTCCAGCTCTGAGCATTTGGTCCCACAGCCCACAACCCTTCCTCCAAGAGCACACGCCCCCTCAGCTGCCGTCCATCCCAATGCCAATACCATGGGCAAGGCTCTCCAGCACCGCTGGGATGGCTGGGACACCTCGGACAGACATGCTCAGGGTGGACTCCTCCTGCCCAGCTCCAAGTCCAGTTTACAATAAACCCATCCTCCAACTGCTTCCCCTCCTCACCCTGGCCTGGGGCAGAGCAGCATGTAGAGAAGGTTACTAAATAGGACAGAGGGGGACAGAGGGACAGAAGGGGACAGAGGGGACAGAGGGAAAGAGAGGGAGGGAGAGGGATGGTGAGGGAAGGACAGAGAGAGGGAGGGAGAGTCTGTTGCTTTTATGCACTGTGGGTGCTGATGGTGACTCCTCAGAAACATGTCTACCCGGAACCTGAGGACTCACCTTATTAAGGAAAAGGGTCTTTCAGTTGCAATTAGCTAAGGATCTCCAAATGAGGACCTCCAGGATCAGCTGGGTGGACCCTAAGTCCAGTGGCCTTTACAAGAGACAGAACAGGACACACTGCGACCCGGGAGGCACGGGAGGAGATGTGGGAGCCAGGCAGGGAGCCGTCTCAGAAGCAGCCGGGGAACCAGCCCTGGGGGACGCTTCAGCTGCAGGCTCCCAGCCCCAGGACTGTGGGAGGGTCAGTCTTGTTGTCACAGGGGACACACGTCTACATAGCAGGGAATATCACCCTGGAGGCTACCAGCCACAGCATGGCTCAGGCCATGTCTGAGAGGGGGCGGGGCATGGGGCGGCCAGGCAGGAGGGACGTTTGCTTTCATGCTATGTTCTCCGCCTATTTGAAAACAAATGCTTTTAAATTTTAAAATAATGCTTAATAAAAATCTTTACTAACATACATATGAGAAATGCTTATATGATAAAAATAAGGAAAAATGTAGAATATTAAAAAAAAAATAAGGCTGGGCATGGTTGGAAATTGAGGCAAGTGGATTGCTGAGCTCACAGGTACGAGACCAGCCTGAGCAAGAATAAGACCCTATCTCTAAAAATGAGAAAAACTAGCCAGGCATTGTGGCAGATGCCTGTAGTCCCAGCTACTCAGGAGTCTGAAGCAAGAGGGTCGCTTGAGCTCAAGAGTTTGAGGTTGCCGTGACCTATGACACCACAGCACTCTACCCAGGACAACAGAGTAAAACTCTGTCTCAAAACAAAAATAGAAAAACAGAATAAAAAGAAAATAGAGTCAAAAATTATCTTATCTTTAGAGGAAGAACATCTTTCTAAGCACACAAGTAAGGGAAGAAATCATAAAGAAAAATGTGATCAATGTATCACCACCCCCAAACGTGTGAGCCTTCTGAGTGCCGGGCTGGGCACAGAGGTTTGAGTCCCCCAACACGACTCCTGTGGGCCCTGAAGGCATCCCTGGGAGTGGCCCACAGGTGAGTGTGCATCAGACAACTGCCTGGTTGGAAGTCGCCCCAAGGGCAGGTCACGGAAGGAGAGTCGGGCCCAGTGTACTGACAACTCGGGCAATGGGAGGCTCTGACCACTTGTCTGGCTGACACTCAGGACAGGGACAGCCACTGTAGAAGTGAGTGGGTGCTCCTTGCCCTCCCTGGGCTCATTGCAGGGGGGCATCCCAAGGCTTGGAGAGACAGGAATGCTGCCATGGGCTTGTCACCCACTCTGGAAGGGTCAGACGGTGGCTATCACTGGCATGCTGGGAAATAGCTCTGAGGCCAGCACCCCTGCCAGCAGGCCCTGGCTCCTCTCTGAAGGTTGCAGCCCACAGGAGAGTATGGCCACTTGACAGAGAACCTGGACTTTGAAGGCACTATCTGGCCCTGGGGTGGCAGGGCCAAAAGCCAGCTGCTAGGTGCCAAGGGCAAGGTGGGTGTGTCAGTGCCATGGACCACAGAGCTGGGCACGGTCAAGGCTGTCCGACCCGTGCAGACCTGTGGACGTGGCCAGGTCTCCATGGTGCACCCAGAAGGAGCAGACGGAAGCTCCTGAGCACCTACAGATCTGACCAAGCAGAAAGCATCAGGTCAAGAGACAAGAGTCGCCCTCCAAGCTAAGCATAGAGTCCCTGCCTTCTGCCAGTTCCCAGGCTCCTCCCAGTTTCCAGGCCCAGACCCCTGGAGTGGAGGCCGGACTTAGCCTGCTGCTCCTCCCCAGGGACCCACAGCCTTCACCAGGGTGGCTGTTCCCAGGGCCAAGGGGATGGCCAGGCCCTCTGGGCACACTGAACACCGAAGACCTGAATGGTCCCTGAGCCCCAGGCAGATGTGTGGGCAGGTGATCCTGGCACCCTGGAGCAGGCCCAACGCACAGTGGGCCCACCCTGTGGCTGTTTCCCCGGGTCCAGAACGTACTGTGGAAGAGACGCACAGCCGTGAACCCCTCATGCTGTCCCGACCGTGAATCTCAAAGAGCAGCTGGGGACACTTGTCCCAGAGCTGGGGGCACTTTCCAAAACTCGTGAGAAGCTTCTCTCTTAAGGAGATGCAAAGTGAAAGGGGCAGGAGGTTTACCTGCCAAGGAATTGCAGGTGGGTGGGACCCCAGTATCAGTGAGTCACGGAGACCTGTGCCTGTAGCCCAGCTTGAGTCTTATAACTCTCTAAGGATTTACCACCTGGAGATGACCAGAGACGCCTGGAGGTCCCCCAAATGGTCAATGGCCTGGACATCCTGCCAAAAGGCCTGGGTGAGTGTGGGGCCAGTGGCTGCACCACGGAATGTTCCACAGCCCTTAAATTCATCTTCTCAGTTAGTTTCCCCAGTAAACCACTGGGTAAAAGAGGCTCCCAAGCATTCTGAGGCCAGGACGGCTCAGGGGCACCCACATTCTGTTCTGTTTTCTTTTCCCTCCTTCCCTCCCTTTTTCTGTCTGTCTTTTTTTCTTTCTGTTTATAGAGGTCTCCCTCTGTCACCCAGTCTGGAGTACAGTGACATCATCACAGCTCAGAGCAGCCTCAAACTCCTGAGCTCAAGGAGCTCAAGGAGCTCAAGGATCTTCCCACTTCAGCCTCCCGAGTAGCTAGGACCACAGGTGTCCACCACACCTGGCTAATTTTGTATTTTATTTCATTTTACTTATTTATTTAATTTAATTATTGGAGACAGAGTCGCACTCTATTGCCCAGGTTAGAGTGCCATGGTGTCATAGCTCACAGCAACCTCAAATTCCTGGGCTCCAGGGATCCTCCTGCCTCAGCCTCCCAAGTAGCTGGGACTATAGGCTCACTATGTTACCACGTCCAGCTGATTTTTCTATTTTTAGTAGGGGCAGAGTCTCACTGGTGCCCAAGTTGATCTCAAACTCCTGGCCTCAAGGGATCCTCCCCAACCTCAGCCTCCCAGAATGCTGGGATCCCAGGCACGAGCCACCGCGCCCAGCCATGTTTTCCAGTTTCTATCACGAGCACCTGCAACTTTGTATGAAGACAATGGTCTTGGGCACCCCTGCCCCCAACTGCTGGCTTGTGAGTCAGAGGCTCCCACGTCACTGCAGAGGGCAGGGCAGACCTGGCATCACTCACAAAGTAAAGACAGAAAGGGCCCGGCTGGCTCTGGGGTCACCATGGTCATAAATTCCTGCCCCCTGCACCTCAGGCACCATTTAATGAGATCAAACAACATAATAAAGGAAGAGGATCATAAAGAAGGCAAATGTCAGCCACCAGCTGGGCAGGGCCCACATCCGGTCCACCACTGCTGCGGGGTCTTAGGCTCTGGGGGGCTGGGGGGCCCTCAGACTCTGGCCTGAGGTGGAGGGGACAGGAGGCTTGTGTCCCAGCAGGTCTCCAGGCCACACTCAGGCCAGCCTCAGCTCCGGGACATGGACACCTGGTTGCGGTGGGGGGTGGGGGAGCTACAGGTGGGTTTGGGATGTCCTTCCAGGGACAGAGGAGCTCAGACGACCCAGACCCCTCTGCAGCCCCTTAGAGTAGGTGTGGCTCAGACCCTCCCACATCGGAACCGGCAGGAGTTGGCAACCCCTGTGCTGCTATGGGACTGTGAAGTGGCTGCTAGGGACGCAGCGTGGGGGCTCCTCAAAAACTTTAAACAGAGTCACCATATGATCTAGCAATCCCACTTCTGGTGTACCCCAAAAGACTTTGGACTCCCCAAAAGAAAGCTGAGACTCTCACATTACTCGTACACATGTTCACAGCAGCTCAGAGGCGCAGACAGTCCCAGGGCCACCAACAGATGGATAGATCCACAAACATGGCCCATCCCACGATGGAACCTCACCCAGGCTTCACAGGAAGGCGAGTCCCACACAGACCGCATGCAGGCCAGCCTCGGGGACTCTATGCCAAGGAGGAAGGAGCCAAACACACAAGGACACAAACTATTCACCGACATGGCATAATCGGTCAGGGGGACAGACAGCAGAGGGTAGTCGCCAGGGTCCAGGAGGAGCTGGGGAGGAGGCTGGTGCTTGACAGGGACAGAGCGTCAGTTTGAGAAGATGAGATGGAGGGCAGTGACAGCTGCATGCGCTGTGACTATGCTTAGTGCCGCTGAGCTGTGCATGTAAAAATGGTGAGGATGGGGCCAGGTGTGGGGGCTCATGCCTATGATCCCAGCACGCTGGGAGGCCGAGCCAGGTAAATTGCGTGAGCTCAGGAGTTCAAGACCAGCCTGAGCAAGAGCAAGACCCTATCTCTGCTAAAATAGAAAAACTAGCCAGGTGTTGTAGCCTGTAGTCCCAGCTACTTGAGAGGCTGAGATAGGAGGATCGCTTGAACCCAGGAGTTTAGGGTTGCTGTGAGCTATGATATCACAGCACTCTGGAGTGGGAGACAGAGTGAGACAACTGTCCTCCCCCAAAAAAGAAAGAAAGAAAGCGCAGATTTACCATAGCAACAAAGATTATCATTTTCTTTTACTTCGTTCCTTTTGGAAAAAACGCCTCTGACCATACTGCCCCAATCGCTCCTTCCAGCAATCTGGCCATGCAGCCAGCTGGAGCAGGGCTCAGGGCTCCTCCTGGGAGTGGGACAGGGGCGAGGGGACAAGGAGGTCACAGGTACTGGGGATGTGGAAGTTCACAATCCCAGGCCCTCTTTCCCTGTGGGTGCTGGATATGGAAGTAGCAGGAGCGGCCGGTGGGCCCCGCAGATGAACTCGCCTGAGCACTGTGCAAATGCAGGCAATTGCTCAGTCTTGTCATGAAAATAGCTCAGCCGAGGTGGGAACCACATCTGTAGTCCCAGCACTCTGAGAGGCCAAGGCAGGAAGACAGATGGAGCCTGGGAGTTTGAGCCCAGCCTGGGCAACAGGGACCAGGACAGAAGGACCTTGGCAGAGGTGAGCTGCCTGGTCCCTGGACAAAGTGACTGCACTCTACCTGCCTTTTCTGGGCCTCACTTTTCCTCCTGGTCACTGACAGCCTCTCCAGGCTAGCACCCACTGCTGGGTGGAGTCTGTACGGGTGGAGGGACGGCGGGTGCACACCCGCAGGTCTGCAGAGGTGCAGGCCGGCCATTCACCAGCTCCTTTAAGGAGCAAACAAAGGCAACCAGTTCCCGGGAAGGGCTGACAGCTGTGGACCAGGTGGGAGGAAAGTCCACCGGCAGGGTCAGCTGTCCGGACTGCAGCCTCGCCCAGGTTTATGACCAGGTCCTGTTGCGGGCGTGGGTCCAAGGCCACCACCCTTCCTTCTGCCAGCATCTTCCCGGAACCAGAGGGCAGTGGGGACCAACCCAAGGAGAGAGGACCGGCCTGGACAGGACAGAGAGAACCAGCCACTGGTCTTGCTGTAGGATCAGGACCATGTCACAGAGCATGGAGGGGGATAAGGCACCTCCCTATCTGGCCTCCTGGAGGCCAGGGCTGCTCAGCCACCCTCCTGCCCAGGGAGGACATGCCTGGGGAGGTGGATGTGGCCAGAAGGGCTGGGGCCGGGTACCTGTGTAGGGTACTGTGGGGGCAGCAGCAGAGAGAGCCCCCTGCCCGCTGAGCTGGTCGTGCGACCTCCTGCCTGTCAGAGGACATCTGGGGAGTCTGGTGGGGCCAGGGCTCAAGGGAGGGCTGGGTCTGAGGGTAGAATGTTGGGACTGAGGGGGCCGAGTGTGCCTCAGGTGGGAATTAGGGGCAGGAATCAGCCCAGATGAGGGTCAGCACTGGGATCTGGTTCACTCAAGGGCACTCACCCACCCCCTACCTAGGAGTGTGAGTACCCAGGCACCTAGGCCCTGGTCAGCCAGGAGGGCTCTCCTAGCTGCTACCCATCCCTGAGTGGTTGCAGTCCTCAGATCCTGCCCCTGACTAGCCACAAGAGCTGACCACCCACTTCAGGTGGCCCAGGATTCCCCAAAGGGACCAGCTGCCCTCACGCCCAGCAACACAGGCCCTGGGCTGGGGAGGGGGCTGCAGACACCCCGGCCTGGCCAGGCAGCCTCTCCTGGTTCTGCCCCAGGTGAGGCCTGGTGCACAGAGGTTAAGGGCCCAGCCTACCTCTCCACCTGCTGTGCCCCTGCGGCTCCTGCAGCAGCTCCACCAGGCAGCAGGGCTGGGACTCCGAAGAGCTGGGGCTGGATGAAGAGAGGGGAGGGAAGGGGGAGGAGCTGGTGGGGCCCCAGGGCTGCGTGCCTCTGGAGAGTCTGGGGACCACAAGCCCTCACTGACCTTTCAGTGCCAGCCCACCATTTGCTCTGCATACAGCTGGTGCTCAGAAGAGCTTGCCACTGCTAGAGGGCAAGCCCACCAGACATCGCTGGGGTCCTGACCCTCACCTATGCCCTCCACTGCCAAGGAGAAGGCTAGGCCCTGTGTCAGCATCAAGGGGAGTCCACCCAGAGCAGCTCTATTTCCAGGGTTGGGGAAATGCAGCGATGGGGGAGGCGGCCAAGACCCAGGCCTGAGTGAGGTCAGCTCCACCACCACACATGCCTGGGGAACCGTGGGGTCTGTGCCTGCTGAGGGGCCATGCTGGCCTCACCCCAAGGCCCGCCCACCTGAGCCCTGGCCTGAGGGACACTGTGGAGAGGGAATATTTCATGGGGACCTGGGGTCACAGGAAGCTGTCAGGGAGCCCTGTGGTCAGTGCTAGGACCCACACAGGGGCATGGTGGGGTGGGGGCAGCAGCCGGACATTGGGGGGGGCTGCCCAGGAGCCATTGAAAAGCCCAGAAAGCTGTCCAGGGCTGGGGCAGGACTGACGTGCCCAGAGCCTCACTGTCCCTGGAAACACCAGGCTCCCCTGGGCACTGGATAACATGCAGAGTCCTAAGCCCAGGGCCCTGAGAGGCACCTGGAACTCCATGTCTGGCTGGAATCCCATCCTTACTGCAGAAATCCAGACACCTAGGCTGCTGCCATATCAGGCCTGGGGTCCAGCAGGAGCAGGCAGAACCCCCACGCCCTCTGACAGGGGTCACAGGACGGTGATGTCAGCTGGTGCAGGGCCTATGGGCAGAGCACTTGGACAGGACTTAAGGCCACAATCAGGTCTGGGGTGGGAATAAGACCTAGGGGAGCCCCAGGGGAGCAGACAAATGGGTTGAGATGGTGTTGGGGGATGGGGGGTACAATGCCTCCAGCCTTCCAGACAGGTGCCAGGAGGCCCCAGCTCTGAGTCCTTGGAGCGCAACCACCAAGGGTGGAGGCCCGAAGCATCCTGCCAGGGCTTGCAGCTACAGGGCCACCATGTGTCTGGGGTCCAGGGTACTGCCTCTTCTCAAAAGGATGGGAAGCCAAGGAGGGAGGATCCCTTGAGCTCAGGAGTTCTGAGCAAGAGTAAGACCCCTTATCTACTGAAAGGAGAAAAATCAGCTGGGCATTATGGGGGGCACCTGTAGTTTCAACTACTTGGGAGGCTGAGGCAGGAGGATCGCTTGAGCCCAGAAGTTCGAGGTTGCTGTGAACTATAATGATGCCAGGGCAGTCTACCAAGGGTACAGAGTGAGACTGTGTCTCAAAATAAGAAAAAAAAAGGACAAGACAGAAGGACAGGGTCCAGCCTCACCAGGGATCCCTCAGGTCAGTCTTCTGGGAGCTCTCCCCTGGGTCCCCTTGAGACCACCTCCAAAGAGGCGTGTGGAGAGCCAGGCAGCTGGGGCCACCAGAGCCCACATGTCACCTCACCTCTGCCCAACTCTGGGTTCCCTCAGGCAGCTGCAGGCAACCCAGAGATCTGTCCCACCTGCCCCTGAGTACTCCAGGCTAGAGTGACCCCATGGAAGGTTCCACAGAAGGGTGACACCCCAAAGTGCCACGGCCCACCAGCAGGTGGCACCTGACATCTGCTCTGTCTGAGGAGGGCTGGGTATGCCAGTGCGTGGGGCCAGCTCCAGAGCCTGCCAGGTGGAGGGAGCTGGCAAGCTCACACTCTGGCTCCATTGTGGGACCTCTGGAACCGGCAAGACTAGTTTTGCACAGTGGAAACCTGGGAGGGGGTGCTGGCTGGCCCCTCCAGGGGGTGGCGAAGGTGTGTAGGAGTGCTGGGGCACGTGTGCTCTGCAGTGCACACTGGACATGCAACGCAGACCTTGTACAGCGGGCACGCCGGGCAGGAGGCGGGCTGTGGATCTGTGCACGAGTGTGTGGCAAGGAGCCTGGGTGAGCACGGGCACCCACACTCCAGGCTGGGGCTGCTGTCCGTGGGACCACTGGCCTGCTTTGAGACCTGTGCATGGAGATGGGGCGGCAAGCCCCACGGCCCCTGCCTCATTTCGTGGCTTCCCTTGTCCCCCACAAAGATGGGCATGCGGCCTCACCATCCGCAAACCACGCTGGTCAGGTGACGCCCCTGTACCGCCTGTGGTGGACACTGCGTGTGGGTACTAGGGCACCAGGTCTGCATCCAGCACAGGGTTGGGGTGCCCGTTCCTCCACTTCCTCCCTGCAGGACCTCAGGCAGGTCACTCCCCTGTGCACAGGGGTTCCTCCTCTGCATGGGGATGGTAGCCATAGAGTGGTCTAATAAAACCACAATGGCGGGAAGCCTTTGGCCACCCTCACGCACACCAGGGCCCTTTTGCTCCCTGGATACCTCTGAGCCAAGGGCTCTGTCCCCAGCTGGTCAGCTTGCCCTGGCTCTGTGACCGCCAGGCCCTCCCAGCCTGGCCCCTCTGGTCCACATCCAGTTGCAGTTCTTCCATCTAGGCCCCTCTCTACCTTCTGCTCCTGAGTTTTGCTCTGAGAAGCAGCAGAAAGGCTAGCAGCCGATGGCCTCCTTCTCCCAGGGCCCTGACCCTCACTGAAGCTCTCCCCTTCCTCAACCAGGTCGAGGGTCCCACCTCAGGCCAAGATGAAGGTGGAGGGGCCCACACCAATGGCTGCCCCCGGATGGGGTCATGAGCAGCAGGCTCATGAATCACCTGGTGCTCTGGGCGGAAGAGCTAGGGCCCTGTCTACCCACCAAGGCCCTGCCTATGGCCAGCCTGTGGAAGTTCATTTCCCACCATCTAAGGAGAGCCTCAGATGTCCCATGTTCTGCAGAGGGTCCTTTCTGGGCAGCTGCTTGCTGCCACCACAGTGGTGACTGCCCAGGATCCCAGAATCCCAGAGCTGGGCCTAGGCCTGGGCCTGGGCCAGGGGGAGCAAGGGGCCCTGCCACAGGGGCTCACATCCCCCTGTGGCCATGCACACAGGCCCTGAGGAAGTGTTGTGGCCTCTGGACCAGCGGATTGAGATGCTGGCCAAGTGGGAGAGTCCACAGGGATGTGGGGGGGGGCTCTAGTCCCAGGCCCCAGGGTGTCTTGCACAGCCAGCCCAGATGGGCAGGGGACCAGTACAGGCTCAGGCTATGAGTACCCTATAAGGCTCAGGCACCCAGGGACCAGGGACGGAGGAAGCCAGCCTGGCCCCGGCTCAGAGGCCCCTGAACTCCACCCCAGCCCTCTTGAGACAAACTCGTCAGTTTGGTGACAGCTGCCCAGGATATTTGATGTAACGATGACAGTAGAGCAGAGGCTTGGGAGGAGCAGCCTTGCCCATCACACCCATCTGGGGATGAATGTACAGCGAGGTTCCCAAAACGGAGTCCTAATGACCAGAGGGATTCCTGAACCACGTCTGTGGCACGGAGGCTGAGTGCCAAAGCAGGCGTGTGGTACTGTTGAAGTGTGCACCAAGTTTGAATGCTAGAATCCTAACCCCAAGGACCTCAGAATTGACCTCAGAAACAAGGTTATTCAAATGTCATTAGTTAAGATAAGGTCATTGGGGTGGGCCCTTTGGTCTTCCCATGGAAAGGGGACGTTTGGCCACACACACAGGGAGAGAAGGCTGCGAGAGCATGAAGACAGAGGTCAGTGCAAGTGGCTGACAAGCCAAGGAGCACTCAAGACCTGCCTGGACTGGTCCCTCACAGCCTAGTGGCCAAGACCTGCCTGGACTGGTCCCCCATAGCCTGGTGGCCAAGACCTGCCTGGACTGGTCCCTCACAGCCTGGTGGCCAAGACCTGCCTGGACTGGTCCCTCACAGCCTGGTGGCCAAGGCCTGCCTGGACTGGTCCCTCACAGCCTGGTGGCACCCAGACCCAGACTCCCAGGACTTTGAGAGCCTCAATTTCTCGGTTATGCAGCCCAAGGAAGAGCCTGAGGAGTTGAGAGAGGCCACCTGCATCTCACATCTCGTGTCTCGGGAGCGAAGACCAGGGCAAGGGCTTAAGGCTACTGGGTGTGGGCGGGCTCCGCACTCATCTTCCTACCGCACTTCTCCATTTCTCCACATTTTATTTTGTGACTATATACCACTGTTTAATTTTTAAAAATTAATCAAGATTCTACCTCATCAAGAACTTCCATTTCCAGCAAAGTGAGCATCAGAGTAAAAGTTAAGACAAAATATGAGTGACAGGCTTGGCGCCTATGGCTCAGCGGGCTAAGGCGCCAGCCACGTACACCTGAGCTGGCGGGTTCAAATCCGGCCCGGGCCTGCCAAACAACAATGACAGCTGCAACCCAAAAATGGCCGGGCGTTGTGGCGGGCGCCTGTAGTCCCAGCTACTCGGGAGGCGGAGGCAAGAGACTCGCCTGAGCCCAGGAATTGGAGGTTGCTGTGAGCTGTGATACCACAGCACTCTATCCAGGGCAACAGCTTGAGGCTCTGTCTCAAAAAAAAAAAAAAAATATGAGTGACAAAAGTTGTCAAGACATTGGCCATCAGGCCACCAGAACAGAGGTCCCAGAGAGATGGCGGCTTGCTCCATTTTGGCCTAGATAGCAAAATGCTACAAAGCAGGTGGCTTATAAACAACAGAAACTTTTTTCTCACAGTTCTGGAGTCTGGAAACCCAAGATCCAGGTCCTAGCAGACATCGTGTCCGGCAAGGGCCACGTCCTGGTGCAGAAATGGTGCCTTCTCTGGGTCCTCACATGGTAGACAGGGCTAGGGAGCTCTCTGGGCACTACTCCCATTCAGGAGGGCCCCACCTGTAACCTAGTCACCTCCCAAAGTTACCACCTTCTAATCTACCTTGGGGGCTATGATTTCAATATATGAATTTGGGGAGACAGATGTTCAGTCCACAGCAGATAAGAAACACATGAGCAGAGTCCTATGTGTCTCAGTCACCCCCTCAAGACTTGCCAGAACAATGAGCCAAGAGGAGCTCAGCAGAGAGCCCAGGAGACCAAGGAAGCTGGACAGGGGACAGGGGAGTAGTCAGCACATGCCTAGAGGGGCTGGGAAGGAACCGCCTGCAAGGATTAGAGGGGACAGCAGCTGGAGCACTCCCAAGGCTGGGAAGAAAGCCCTTCACCAGCAACACCAAGAAACGGCACAACTCATAAGCCCTGGTGCAACGGGCAGGGTGCTCCCCAGGGACCATCTGCCCTGGACTAGGCACCCTGCAATCCCACCCAACATGTCACAAAAGCTACAAAGCTTCTTTGCCCCAAAGAAGCAAACTATTTCTAGCACCTCCACTTGTGTTCCGGACAAGGCTCCAGAACATTGATAGAAACAAAAACATATCCGACAAGGTAAAATTCACAATATCTGGCATTCATTCAAAAAGTATCAGGCAGGAAAAAAGAAAAGGATAATTCCACCCATAATCAGGAGAAAAATCAATTAATTGAAACCAAAAAAAAAAAAAAAAAAACCAATGCAGATGTTAGAATTAGCAGACAAGGACATTAAAACAGTTGTTACAGCTGTATTCCATGTGATGAAAACCTATGTGTACAGGAAAGATTGCATATTAAGCAGAGACAGAGAATATGTTAAAAAAAAAAAAAAAGACCCAAATTAAATTTCTAGAGATAAAATGCAGGCCAATTCAGGAGGATCCCTTGAAGCCAGGAGTTTTAGACCAGCCTGGGGAACACACACAGCAAGACCCTGTCTCTACAAAAAAAAAATTAAAATTTGCTGAGCTTGGTCAGCACCCATAGTCCCAGCTACTCAGGACGCTGAGACAGGGGGATCGTTTGCATCCAGAAGATCAAGGTTACAATAAACTATGATCATACCACGACACCACAGCCTTGGCAACAGACTGAGACTCAAAACAACAGAAAGAGAGGCTAGGCACAATGAATAGCTCATGCCTGTAATCCCAGCACTCTGGGAGGCCAAAGTGGGCAGATCACCTGAGCTCAGGAGTTCAAGATCAGCCTAAGCAAAAGCGAGACCCCGTCTCTAAAAATAGCCAGGCGCTGTGGTGGGCACCTATAGTCCCAGCTACTCAGGAGGCTGAGGCAAGAGAATCGCTGGAGCCCAAGAGTTTGAGGTTGCTGTGAGCTGTGACACCACCGCACTTTACCGAGGGCAACAAAATGAAACTCTGTCTCAAAAACAAACAAAAGAGAGAGCTAACAGCCACCATGTATGAGCTGAAAACACACTGCATAGGGTCCCTAGCAGACTGGGCACTGGGGAAGAAAAGAGCAGTAACTTTGCAGACACAGCAACAGAAATGAAAGGCGGAGAGACGAAAGAAATAAATAGCTCACCAGGAGCAGTGAGCGGAAGGGCTTCGGCATACAGATGTGTGGGAGAGGATCACAAAAGAAGAGATGGACAGGAAAACGTGAAGAAATAACGGCAGAGTGTGCTCAAATCTGACGAAAACTAGAAACCCACAGATGCAAGATGCTGAAGCACAGGAAACATGAAGAAAACAACACTGAGGTGACGCTGAGTCATAACCAAATTGCTCAAGAGCAGTGACAGAAAGGAAATCTTAAAAGAGTTGGGGTGTACTACAAAGAGATGACAGCTGGTGAGCAAACAGTGGGGCAGCACCTCGAAGCACTAAAGGAAATGATCGTCCCAGAAAAACAAGGCAAAACGGAGATGCTTTCCGACAAATAACTATTGCCTGTACCTTATGTAGAAGTGCTAGTCTAAGTCCTTCCATCTGGGAAGTGTACCAGATGGAAAAATGGGCCTGTACAAAACAACAATGTAAGTAAGTGTGCAGGATGTGTTACATATCACTTAAGCCTCTTTAGAAGATAACTGGTCAAACAAAAATAACAGCAGGGTAGTATGATGTCTACAGCACATGCAGAAGTAAAGTGGATGGCAAGACAGCAGGAGGCCGGGGAGGGCATCATGAGCCTCTTGCCCTGCATGTGAAGTGTCATGACATCACTCCACACGTAATGAATCAACAGGTGCTTTAAACCCAAAGGCGACTGCTAAAATAAAACAAAGAGTTGTAGCAAATAAGCAGGCAAGGGAGATAAAACTGAATCACGAGACAGTGCTCAGTCTGAAAGAAGGGAGAAGCAAGGAAAGGGGGCACAAACAGCAGACGGCAGGAACAAGCCAGCGGCGGGGTGGCAGGCTGATGCCACCACACAGGGACCATGTCAGGTGCAGTTGCTTAAACACTCAGGTGAAAAGATGTGCTCGTCAGACTTAGTTAAAAAGCAAGCTCATTGTATAAGCTGCCCAAAGATGCTATAAATATAAAAGGCACAAATAAGTTATTCAAAGAAAAAGGATAGAGAAAGACATGCCATGATGACACACAGAAGGAAAGATTGAGTGGCAATATTAATATCAGATAAGATGGATTTCAGAGCAAGGAACATTGTCAAGGATAAAGAAGGTCACTTTTTTTTTTTTTTTTTTTCTTGAGACAAAGTCTCACTATGTTACTCTTGGTAGAGTGCCGTGGCGTCATAGCTCACAGCAGCCTCAAACTGTTGGGCTTAAGCAACTCTCTTGCCTCAGCCTCCCAAGTAGCTGGGACTACAGGCACCCGCCACAATGCCTGGACATTTTTTTGTTGCAATTGTCATTGTTGTTCAGCTGGCCCGGCCTGGGTTTGAACCCACCAGCCTCAGTGCCTGTGGCCAGCAATGTAACCACTGTACTACAGGCACTGAGCCAAGAAGGTCACTTCTGATATATCATTTTAAAAAAAGGTCACTTCATATATGATTTGATAGAAGAAGCAAGATCTAGTGTTAGATCAGTAGGATGACTGAGATTTACAATAATCCACTGTGCATTTCAAAATAGCTGCAGGTAAAGAATTCAAATGGTGGCTCGGCGCCTGTGGCTCAACAGGCTAAGGCACCAGCCATGTACACCTGAGCTGGTGGGTTCGAATCCAGCCTGGGCCTGCCAAGCAACAATGACGGCTGCAACCAAAAAATGGCCGGGCGTTGTGGCGGGCGCCTGTAGTCCCAGCTACTTGGGAGGCGGAGGCAGGAGACTCGCTTGAGCCCAGGAATGGGAGGTTGCTGTGAGTTGTGATGCCACGGCACTCTATCCACGGTGACAGCTTGAGGCTCTGTCTCAAAAAAAAAAAAAGAATTCAAATGGTTCCAGCATAAATAAAATACAAATATTTAAGGTGATGACATCCCAAGTACACTGATTTGATCTTTACAAATTACATGAATATATTAAATTATCACAGGTACCCCAAAACTATGTGCATCTAGTATCTTGTTTTATTTTTTAAAAAGGTCATTTTATAGTGATAAAAATTTTTATGACCTGGAGTTGGGCAAGATTTCTTTGATACAACACTAAAAGCATGATCTATAAAAGAAAAATGAATAAGTTCGACTTTGTCAACATTAACTGCTGCTCTTTTGAGCGTAAGTTTTAATACTGATTAGTGTCTCCTTCTGACACTATTATGGCAGTAAACAGACAGGGTGCAGAGACAGAAATCTCTGCAAAGCCTATATATAACTGAGGGCTTGAGTCTGGGACAGATAAAGAGCTCCCCAAACTGAGAAATAAGCAAGGAAATGACCCAATTTAACATGGGTAAAGGATTTGAATAGACACTTCACCAAGAAGACAGAGGATAGCAAATAAGCATGTGAAAAGATGCTCAGTGTTACTAGTCATCAGGAAAATTCTAATGAAAACTGCAATTAAAAGGCACCTATCAGAATTGGTAAAACCTTAAAAACTGAGCCTGCCATCCCTGAAGGAGAGTGGAGGACGCTCATACCCTGCCAGCAGGTGCAAACTACAGTCTCACTAGGAAATGCTTTAGCAGTTTCTCACTAGGAAATGCTTTAGCAGTTTCTCAGAAAGTTAAACACCATCTGTAGGCTCCAGCCACTCCTCTCCCAAAGAGAGGGCAGTGTTGTGAGCTGGGCCTGTTCACACCCATTCATTCCAACAGCTTTATTTGTAATAGCTGCAGACAGGATGGGTGAGGAATCAACTGTTGGCCGTCCCCCCACTGTTGGACTGGGCCATGTCTGGTTGGGAGCTGTCACTAGTAAAGCTCCTAGGGACACCTGCATGCCCATGTCCACCTAGGACCCTTGTCATGCATCTGAACGTCAGTGGTTTGAGGATGCACAAGCCACTGCCCACATGCACCTCGGGACACCCTGAGCCAGGCTCTGTGGGTGAGAAGGGTGGGTTCTGTCCTCAGCCACCTCACTATGCTCCTGTCCGGGGACAGTTAGGGTTAGAGGAACATCCATGCCTCCTCATGAGAACAGCCCCCACCAGGCAAACTCAACCCTGGCACCAGGCAGACCAGGCCAGACCCTCCATCTCTCCAGGCCGAGCTGTGGGGACGCCTTCCATGCGGCCTGGGCTTCTGCCTGTTCTGGACTCTCACAGCTACCCCTGGATGGGTGGCCCAGCAGCTGCTACTGTTTTGGACACTGCAGGCTATGTGCATGGTGCCCCCCGGCCACTACCATAGCACTCAGGGAAGCTGGACAGCAGGTAGCCCTGGAAATCTACCTATCCCTGCACAGCAACACAGAAGTAGCCATCCTGAGCCTGGGGCTCCTGGGCTTTCCATGGCGTCACCCAGCCAATGCCAGTGTCCCGAGCCCTCCAGAATCGGCCCTTTCCCACCGCCTAGGTTGGGTCTTGCACCTGAGTCCTGAGAGCCCCCACTCTGACTGCAGCACCTGGAGCTTTTCTGGGGAAAAAGCCAAATTCTCCACATTCCCCACAGGATCTGTGGCCCACAGTGGTCAAGTATGTCTTCTCCCCTCCTGCTAGCAGAGCCAGCAAACTATCCCCTCTGTGAAGCAGCCTGCCTGGTGATGCCCCCCTCCCAGGCCCCAGCCCTGCAGCCAGACCCTCAGCCCCTCTGCCCCCTGCGGGTCCTGGCCCTCCCTAACCCCAGGCCACATTTGCCCCAGAAGCCCTGTGGGCTCCCCAAGATCTCCCCAGGTCCTGTCCTACGACAAGAGGACTCCTCAGGGGAGGTGTTGTCTCCATCCAGCCTCCTCCCAGCATGGCCAGCCCTCCTGACGGCCAGCTTCAGGGTCCTGTCCTCCTAAAAGCCCTCTGATCAGCAGCTTGGGAGGGTGAAAGCACCAACCCACTAGCCACTGGCCAGGAAGGCAGCAGGTGCCCAGATAACCCTTGCCCAGGCGGTGTGGTGCTTCACCCTGCTACCTGCCAGGGGCACCCCGGGGAGCCCTAGCCCCCTATCCCCAGCAATCTTATCTGTTTGCTTTTTATTCAACATCCGCTGATAATCAGCTCCAGGGCCCGGGCAGGGCGGTCGGCCGGACCTAGCTGGAGCTGGACACTCAGGCCACTGTGGCCCCGTGGCCACGCCCTGCAGCTCTTTGGCTGGGGGCACCCTTGGATCCAGGCCTAGAAGTATGGATTGTGTAGACATTTCCCCCAGGATGTGGGGGGTGGAGCCAGGCCTCAGGATCCTGGTCAGCCCCTGGGCTGGTGGGGGTAGAGCCACTTCCCGGCATTTGCCCAGAGCTGCCCAGGAGGGCTTGGTGGTGGGAAAAGGGATGTGAGGAGGGAGCATTTGGGGTGCCCAAGGCAGGTGTGGGTGTGGGAACTCCTGGGGGGCACTTCTTGGTGCTGCCCTAGCTAAGTTCCCACCTACTGAGGAGTAGCTGGGCCGAGCCCCCTCCTACAGGGGTTCTGGGTGGTGGGTGAGTGTCCAGCCCTAGCCCACCCTTGGCTGTGCTGACCCCTACCCCTCCCCAGACTGGAACACACCTGCTCTTGCCACCCCAACATGGGGCACAGTGGACCAAAAGGGTAGTTGGCCCCAGGCTGGAGAGGGTAGGCAGTGAGCACCTGGCCCATCCCAGAACACGTTTCTACCCAGCCTAGGCAGGCACCAGCCTCCGGCAGTAGACCTCTAGTCACTCCTCACCCTGCCCTGGGCTGAGGCCAGGCCCCATACGCAGGTACTCTGGGCCCAGAGGCCCTTAGGGGCTCCTCACAGCCACAGATGTGGCATTCCATCCACTACCCCACACAATGGGGCTGTGGGCAGCAGTCAGCAAAGGGGTGGAGAGGCTGAGTCCAGGGGGAGGGTAGGAGAATCCCAGGATCAGGGGAGGGACAGTGCCACCCCCAAACTCTGGCCCAGGCACCAGGGGCCAAGGCTGAAAGTGCAGATGGCTGGGGTCCCTGGGCAGCCCCAGGCCCTCTGAGCTCTGCTGGACAGGGCCCGAGGAGGACCCCACTGAGGAAGGGCTGTGCTGGTGGCCACCCAATGGCCCCTGCGGTCCATATCCACCTCTCCAGGCCCCTCGCCTGGGGAACGTGTGTTATCTCCACAGGGTGGGCCAGCAGCCCCAGTGAGGGGCTTCGAAGGCCAGCAGGGAAGCAGGAGTAGGCAGGAGAGGGGTACAGAGGCCAGAGGGCCAGGGCAGTGCTGGAGAGGGGTGGCTACCAGCCACTGAGGAAGGTGGACAGGAAGTAACAGTCACAATATGCTCAGGGCCTGGGGGAGATAGATTGGCATGCAGTGGGCAATCACCAATGACACCAGGACCCTGCAGTGGTCAAAGGTGGCCACCACCCCTACCACACAGGGCCTTGAGGAAGTGGAGGGCAGGTGGGCCTCAGCCCAGGCCCTATGCCCCTTCCTGCTGTGACCCCCAGCAGTGATATTCACTCTGGCCACTGCTGGGCATCACAGGATCCACTGGCCTCAGCTGGGCCTGTTGTACGGATGGGAGGTGGCAGCTGTCCAGGCTCAGGGGAATCCCCACCCCTTATGTTGAGATCTTCCTAGTTTTCAGTCTCACGTGTTCTCCCCCAGAGGACGTCACACCTGGCCAAGGCAGGGCCCAGGGGCTAGACCAGAGGCCACCAGTGGGTCCACGGTGGCACCTCCAAGGAGCCAGGCCTCCAGCCTATTCTGGAGTCTTCTGGGGGCACCTGCCAGGGGTAAACACCAACATCCTCATCCAGGCCCTTGACCCAAAGTAAAAGTCCATTCAGGGCTGTCCAGGGAGCAGTGGCCTAAGGGACAGGGCCACTCTCACAGTTCTGCCAGGAAGCTGGATCCCAGCCCCTTTTCTTGGACCTTAGGCCCGGGGGCCAGGCCGCCCTGGGGACCTGAGGGCCCACTGTTCAGGGCCCAGCCACACAGATGGACGTGGAGAGCAGGATCCAAGCTGGGCCTGAGAGTGAACAATTGCCCACTTGTGCAGCCATGGATTCCACTTTCCAAGGCCCACTGGTGGGATGTGGCTCTGGTTGCCAAGACCACTCCAGAATAGTGGGCCTCCCATGCTTATCTCCTGTTTTCTCAACTCATTCAAGGCTTCTAGGTCAAGGGACAATATGCCATTCTTCAGGGCCTTCCCACCAAGCAAGTGCCCTGGGAGGGTGAGGCCCATAGCCCCGGCAGCCAGAGCCGCCTGCTGACCACAGGGGCATGCAGCAGCCCTGGACTGTCCAGAACCATGAGATGACAGATACTAGGACATCCAGCTTTCACGAGAAACTCAAGCTGAGTCTAAGCCATGTCTCACACACAAACACATACACCCGTGAGCGCATGCGAGCACACTCTCAGAAGTGCACACACACATGCCCACACGCTCACACCAATGGGCTAGTCCACTCCAGGCTGGGGCACACAGCCACACCTGCATCCCTCACGCTACAGGGGTCCCCCTACTTTGGGATAACATCAGGCCTCCGTGCTGAGCATCACAGCCACAGCTGCTCTTCAGACAGGAGGACAGGGGTTCCCAATCATTTCAAGCTGGGAAATTAAAGCCTCGGTAGCCTACCATCCCCATTGACAGCCCCCGGGTGAGAGCCTGAGCTCTCTGAGGGCCAGGGGAGATCCCCACAGCTGCCCCACAGCAAAGGACACAGACAGACAAGCTGGGCCACTGGAATCTTGGCTACGTCACTGGGGTCTTGAGGCCCCTTTGGGCTCTGGCTGCCGGGTACAGTGACCCCACTCAGGAAGGGGGTGCTAGCCAGACTGCTTTCCAGGGAGGGGCCCTAAGACCCTGGCCCGGGCCCCCACTTCACACCAGGTCCACACCCCACACTTGCCCTGGCCTCAGTCTCTCACCTGAATAGCAGGGGCCGCTGACCACACCCAGCGCAGTAGGAGGTAGGTATCCAGGCTTCTACCTCCCAACCTGGCCTCGGGCCCCGTCTGGCAGCACACTTAGAGCCATTTTCCATCCAAACAATTTAATGTCTCCTAATTTAAAATAATTTCCCATTAAAACTAAAGTTGATTTAAGGCAAAATATGCGACACTGACCACATTTGTCACATGTGCCTGGTGGGGGTCCTCTCCTGGGAGGAGGTGGGGGCAGCCCCAGGCCTGGGGCCTCCTAGGACAGCAGGGAGTGGGGCAGGCCCTGACCGACCTCAGGTGGCAGATGCCGAATCTGTGGTGGGAATAGCCTCAAGCCCACCCAGGGCTGCAGTAGGGGACCTACCATCCTGACTCTTCAGGGGTAAGCCAGGCCCCTCTTGGGAGAGGGAAGCCCTGTGCAAGAGGGTCCCAGGGTCCCCAGATGACTGCACTCCCAACCCTTGTCCTGGGCCCTCAAGGCCTACCTGCTCCTCGCCCCCAAGGTTGCCCACAGGTGCCCCATCCTCCAGCTGGTTGTGGGTGACCACCCTGTTTCTCTGCCTGAAGGGGGGATGAGAACCAATGCCCCCCAGAGATGCCCTGGGGGACAGAGACTGACAGGGCCACTGGGAACTGTGGGGGAGCAGAAAACAGTAGCTGGGAGTGTTCTCCCATCAGTGGGGGCGGCCACCAGCAGGGTCTCTCATCCCTGCGTCTCCCAGGAGGAAGGCTATGAAGGGGTCTTCAGGAAGAAGCTGGCCAGTTTAGGACCCTGGGATCCACAAAGACATGAGCACATCCTCAGGCAGCTTCTCAGGCCTTCAGGGGGCCTGTCTGAGTCCCAAGGCCACTGCCTGCCCACCACGCCCCTTCTCCCCAGGGCCCCTCTAGCAGGATCTCCGGACAGAGAACTCAAGGTTTAGGTTATGGGCAGCTCCGATCAGCCTGGGACAAGCCCATCTTAGTTCCCAAGGCATGTGGCTGACCAGCAGTGGGGAGGGCCTGGGCAGGACAGCCAGACCTGGGAGATGTTTGCAGGACCCCCAAGGGTGTGTCAGCCCCCACTGGGAATAGGTGATAATGGGGCCATTTCCACTGCAGAATTTTCCAGAGAAGCCCAAGTCCTGATAAAGCAGAGACTGAGATCCTGTTTGACTACTGCTGCACTGGATGGTGGTGACGATTACAGGGCTGGCACGTGGGGCACGGGTGGGTGCGGCAGGGGCAGGGCCGGCTACCCCTATTTAAGGCGTCTGGGGCTGGCTACTCTAGCTGCACAGGTGGCCACGGCAAGACCGCCCAGACCCAGCCACGGCAGGCCGTGTCCCACCGAGCCGCCTTCTCCACGCGGGTAGCACCATGCTCACGCCTGGGCAGCTGCTGCTGCTACTGCTGTCCAGCGGGGGAGCCCTGCTCAGTGCTGGTGAGTGGGGGCCTCAGGTCACACCCCAGGGGCGCCAGACACCCCAGCATGTCCCAGGGCCCCTGTGCGTGGGAAAGTCTCCAGGCCTTCTCGCCTCACCGCCTCAGGCTACCATGTGGACACTGATGTATGGGAGGCGGAGACAGGGCCAGGCCCCATGACAGTCTCACCTGGCCAAGGCCCAGGTCTCCAGCAGAGCCAGAGACCAGGAGTGGCCCTCCCAGGAGCCCCCCTCTGAAGGAGCCAGCCCCAAGGGGTCCCGCTGGGTGGAGCCTAGAGCCCCTTCTTGCTGACAGAGGTGCCTGGACCACTGTGTCACGCCACCTGGTGGGGCAGCAGCCACCCCTATGCCCAGGCCACTGTGCTCCCCATGACTCATTCCTTTCCCTTAGTCCTAACCATGCCCATCAGCAGCCAGGAGCCTTGCAGAACCCCCCTGGACCCCCCCCTGCTTGGGACTCCTGTCCTGCCCCACATGCCAGGCATGAGTGGGAAGGGAAGGGTGGGGACTTGGTCCCTGGGTTCCAGACCGTAGCCAGGCAGGGGGAGGGTTGAGTGGGGACAAGCAAAGTCCAGTTTGGGGGAAGTTCAGGGCCTGGACCCACAGCTGCTCAGGTGGGTGGGGGAGGCCCCAGCAGAGGTTCACTCAGAAGGGCAGGGGTGGGCCGGGCCACCAAGCGTGCAGAAGGAACAGCAAGTGACCAGTGCCTCGTGGCCGTCTAGGGGCTGAGAAGAACCGGGGGTGGTGGACGAGCCCAGTCCCAAGGCCCATGGGTCAGGGTCAAGGTAGCACAGCTAGTCCCCAGCAGGAGAGACAGTGATGTGGTTGGCCACACGAGCACCTTCAAAAGAGCCTCCTCTGAGACTGGGGGGGGTCATTGTTCAAACAGACCCCAGAGGATGAGGAAGAACTCAGGGGATGGGGTCCCCCTGGGGTGTGACGGACCAGTGAAGTCCCTGGGGGGCAGTGGAGCCAGACACACAGACCTGGGGGCGGGATAGACCCAACATGGGCCTGCGGTGTCTGCACCACTGGGGGTGACCCCCAAGGGCCATCTGAAAGGTGAGGAAACTGAATCATAGAGGGTCTGACCCAAGGGAGACTAGCCAGGACTCTCCCATCCTCCCCCACTCCCTGACCAGAGCCCAGACATGGCACCCAGAGCCAGGTGCCACAAGGCCCCATGGGCGCTGGTAGGCAGATGACCAGGACCTGTGTGGCAGGCCCTCCATAGGGCTACCTGAGCCCAGCAGACCACCCCTGTATGGAAAGGCCAATGGCTGGGGACCACACTGCCTGCTGGGACCCTGAAGAGGATGGGTATAAGCCAGGTGCAGCCGAGCAGAAAGTGATCTCAAGGTCAAAGGGGACCACAGCTAAATATGTCCCACACAGCCAAGGCCACCAGCCTTCCGAGTCACTGGAACACCACAAACTCCGGCCTCCATGTTGCTCATAGCCACCAGTGATCAGCGCTAAAGGGGGCCACAGCTGGGATGTAGGCGGGAACGGACCCTTCTGAATGCATCTTGAGGGGCGTACCAGGCACACACAGCTAACCAGTAGGCAAGACAAGCATCAAGACCCAAGAGGGGTCTGGAGAGACCATAGGCCCTGGTCACCTGCCTGCCAGGACCCAGCACCGTGGGCTTAGGGAGCTACAGGGACAGTGGTCAGGGTGGAGAAGATGGGAAAAGCCTCCCTGGGGTGAGGAGTGGAGTGTGGGAGCAGGGGCATCATCTGGCAGTCACCCTCTGGTCAATGGTCACCATAGTCCTGGGCTGATCACAGGACTCTCTTAAGGTTGCCAGGCAGGAGAGTAGTAAGAGCAGCCATGAGGAGCGGGCCCCACAGGGAGACTGGGTGGCTCACGCTCAGTCTTCAGCCTTTTCGTATCAGCACTGCCCCAAGTATCCCAGCCTCCTCTCTCCTTGCCCACAAGCTGAGTGTCCCACAGTTGGGGTTCTGGTACAACCAGAGATCAGAGCACAGTAAACAGACAAGCATGCCAGAGGGGGCCAAGGAAGCCAGCATCTCAGGACCCTTCAGCAGCCTTGCTTTCCCAGGGATCCTTTGGGGCCCCTCCTAACTGCCTGCCTGGGCAATGGACCTGCTCAAATGCCATCTTCTCAGAGAGGCCCTCACATCCCCAACAGCCCAGCCCTACCTCATGCATGGTGAAGCCCACCCACCACACGTGCATGTTCTGGCTGCTGCTCCTGGATCTGTGTGTGCATACACACACTGTGTGCACTCTGCCGGCCCAGTGTGTGAGCACATGCTGCGAGGACTCTGCCTGCCCAGTGTGTGAGCACATGCTGCGTGCACTCTGCCTGCCCAGTGTGTGAGCACATGCTGCATGCACTCTGCCTTCCTGTGGGGTGCATCTGTGTGCACTCTGCCAGCCCAGTGTGTGTGCACATGCTGCATGAAATCTGCTTCCCAGTGTGTGCACCCTGCCTGCCCATGTGTGTGCATGCCGTGTACACTCTCCCTACCAGTGTGGGTCTCTGCAGTGGGGTCCTTTGCTATGTACCTCTGCACCTGGCCTGGTGACAGGCACAGAAGAGGAGCTGCACACAAACACACTATGCTAGCACTTGAAGGAGAGAGAGAGGAAATGGCTGTGGACACAGAGAGGAGCCAGAGTGTGTGAAGAGCCCTGGCCAGAACCTGGTGCTCACGGGTTACATATCCTCCTCTCAAGCTGAGTGCTCCATTTCTAGCCCATGGCAGGACAGGGGCTCTGAGGCAGATGTCCCTTGAGCTGAGGTAGGTGGAGTAATCAGAGATGACTGACCACAGGCCCTGTCCACACAGGCCTGAACAACACCCTCTTTGCCAGCCCAGGCCTCTGGAGGCCGGAGGACTCTCCACAGATAGGTGAGTGAGACCAAGGCCACCGTCCCTGCTACCTGGAGTACCCAGGTCCAGTGTGCACAAAAGAGGGTCCAGTCCCCAGGCCACCCCCAGACACACACATGCACGCGCGTGCACACACACATACACACACACACGGGTACAGACGCTGTACAGCCTGGGTACCCATACTCTGGGGTTTCCATGAGAGGGATTCTCTTAGGGAAGAGCCACATTTCACTGTGCACTAAGGGCCCTTGCCCAGGAAGACAAGTGACCTGCTGCCTGGCCCAGCCCTGCTGAGGTGGGGGACCCCGGGCTAGAGCTCCAAGTCCTACAACACTGGGGCAGACAATGCTACAGGCCCCAACAAGGCAGCCTGGGCTCCCCCAAGGGTGTGTGCACTCTACCAGGGGGTGTGGTGAGAGGAGGCTGGGCCTAACCCAGCACATGATCCCAGGGCCTAGCCTGGCCCTGCCTGCTCAGCGGGCACAGGGTCCTGAGTCTGTGCCACTCTCCACAGAACCAGACAAGGGCCGGTGCTCCACATGGGGCACCAGCCACTTTTCCACTTTCGATCACCATGTGTATGACTTCTTGGGGACGTGTAACTATGTCTTCACGGCCACCTGCAAGGACGCCTCCCCCACCTTCAGCATCCAGCTGCGGCGAGGGCTGGATGGGAACATCTCCCGGATCATCGTGGAGATGGGGGCCTCTGTCATCACTGTGAACAAGGCAACCATCTCAGTCAAGGACATTGGGTAGGCCAGGTGGGCTGGGTAGACAACCAGGGACCAAGGGGCGGAGGGGCAGCCACTCACTGCTCTGTCCCACAGGGTCATCAGCCTGCCCCACACCAGCAACGGGCTCCAGATCACGCCCTTCGGCCAGAGTGTGCGTCTGGTGGCCAAGCAGCTGGAGCTGGAGCTGGAAGTGCTGTGGGGCCCAGATGCCCACCTCACGGTGCGCTGCCCCCCGTGGGAGTCCCAGCAAGCACCAGCCCCTGCTGTGGGCCTAACCTGCAGGCAACCCAACCTCAAAGCAGTGCTGACCCTTGGCTGCTGTCCTGGGCCAGGGCTGATCAGGCTCTGTTGGTCATTTAGTTTTTCCACTTGAGAAAACAGGGTGATGTGCCAAGAAAAGGGGTTGCTGAGGAGGAGCAGGGAGGGTGGACAGCAGGGGCTCTGGGCCTGGGAGGTCTAGGCCAGGGATCAAGAGTGAGCAGCCTCTTAGCTGGGTGCTGTGGCGGGCACCTGTGGTCCCAGCTACTCAGGAGGCTGAGGCAAGATAATCACCTAAGCCCAGGAGTTGGAGGTTGCTGTGAGCTGTGTGACGCCACGGCACTCTACTGAGGGCGATAAAGTAAGACTCTGTCTCTACAAAAAGAAAAAAAAAAGAGTAAGAAGCCTCGACAGTGGAGTGTAGGGACCCTTTCCCTGATGCCCAGCAGTGCTGCTCCACCCACAGGTCCTGGTGGAGAGGAAGTACATGGGCCGCATGTGTGGGCTATGCGGGAACTTTGACGGGAAGATGGCCAACGAGTTTCTGAGTGAGGAAGGTAGGTGGAACAGGGCAGGGCAGGGAGGCCCCAGCCCCACTGTAGCCAGGACCCCTGGTGCAGCCTCTCCCCATCCTGCACCCCTAGGCAAACTCCTGGAACCCCATAAGTACGCTACCCTGCAGAAGCTGGATGACCCCAATGAGATCTGTGCTTATGAGGCCATCCCCAGGCTCCCTGTCCGGCAGACTAAGCATGTACGTGAGCTGGCTGGGCCACCAGGGGCCATAGTGGGGAGACCCGAAGGGTCTAACAATTGTCTCTAGGCCAAGAGGGCCCCACAGTCACAAATGTCCCCTGCTTGGGTGATGGCATGGTGTGGTCTGTGGCCTTGACCCCCTCCATGACCCTGCCAGGCCCAGATCTGCACCCAACTGCTGGCACTGGTGTCCCCTGAGTGCAACATACCCAAGGGCCCATTCGTGCTGAGCTGCCAGGCTGACATGGACGCAGCCGCCCAGCCAGGTCACCAGGACAGCAACTGTGCCACACTGTCGGAGTACTCCCGCCAGTGCAGCATGGCTGGTCAGCCTGTCCGCAGCTGGCGGCGCCCTGGACTCTGCGGTGAGTCTCAAGAAGGGGAAAAGGTGTGAAAAGCTGAAGGTCCAGACCCAGACCTCCCAGCCCCCCAACCTGATGTGATGCCCACATTCACCCTCATCCACGAGGGAGGACACCCTGGCATTTGTGGGAGGCAGAAGAGCCTAGGCCTTCATGGGCAGGGGCGGGGCCCTAACTGAAGCTGTGTGTGCCGCAGCCGTGGGCTCGTGTCCAGCCGGCCAGGTATACCAGGAGTGCGGATCGCCCTGCGTCCGGACCTGCTCCAACCCTCAGCACCGCTGCTCTACCTTCTGCACCTTTGGCTGCTTCTGCCCAGAAGGTGAGGTTTGGCCAGCACCCACCCGGCTCCACTGACCAGCTCACCTCAGACAATGTCGGGCAGGGTTTGGGTTAGATTCCTGCCACAAATTCTCAGGCCTCAGGGCCAATGACCACACACAAAATCCCATGGGAGTGAGGCCGTATCCATCAGGGGCCCAGAGCTGCCAGAAAGAGGGGGGCAGAGCTGACCTGAGGGACATTACATGTCCACGTCACCTGCTGGGCTGCCCGTCACAGGGAGGGTGGCTGGGCCTGGGCACTTGGTGCAAGGGGTGACCCACACAGGGCATGGCATAGCAGCTACACATACAGACAGGGGCAGAGTGAGAAGTCCTGCACAGACTCAAGAGGGCTGCCCAGAAGCCTCTTGGTGGCACTGGTCCCACTGAGCTCAGGAAACCCCTCCCACAGGTACGGTCCTCAATGACCTGTCCACAAACCACACCTGCGTGCCAGTCGCCCAGTGCCCCTGCGTGCTCAATGGGGCCGTCTATGCCCCCGGGGACATCACCACCACTGCCTGCCGCACCTGGTGAGTGGGGGCGGCCTTAGCCCTGTCGGAAGGGGTGTCCCAGCCCAGGGGCACCACTCACCCCTGGGTCACCCCCATCCTCTGCAGCCAGTGCACCTCGGCCCGCTGGACATGCACAGAACACCCGTGCCCTGGCCACTGCTCCTTGGAAGGTGGCTCCTTTGTTACGACCTTTGATGCCAGACCCTACCGCTTCCACGGCAGCTGCACCTACATCCTTCTCCAGGTAGGCAGAGCCCCCAGGCTGGCAGGGAGGATGTACCCTCACTCCCCAGTGCCTGAGCCACCCCTCTACTCCACAGAGTCCCCAGCTCCCCGATGAGGGCACCCTCATGGCTGTGTATGACAAGTCTGGGTACTCGCACTCAGAGACCTCCCTGGTCGCAGTCATCTACCTGTCCAAGCAGGTAAGACCGCCATGCAGTGTCCCAAGGCTCCTGCCAGCAGGGCCCTGCCTCCTCCACCCAGCCCCTGACTCAAGCCACTCTCCTCCAGGTCAAAATCGTCATCTCCCAGGATGGGGTGATCACCAACAACGAAGACCCCAAGTGGCTGCCGTACCAGACTCGTATGTTCTCAACAGCCGGGCCCCAGGAGTGGGAGGCAGCAGGGAGCAGGGGGCAGCAGCCTTCAAGAAGGGGCAAGGGTGTGAGAAGATGAAAGCCCAGACCCAGACCTCCCAGCCCCCCAAGCTGACGTGATGGGAGGGTGTGGCCCCTGAGCACTATGTCCCCACAGGCAACATCACGGTCTTCAGGCAGACGTCCACCCACCTCCAGATGGCTACTACCTTTGGGTTGGAGCTTGTGGTCCAACTACAGCCCATCTTCCAGGTGTATGTCACCATTGGGTCCCAATTCAGAGGCCACACCAGAGGTAAGCCCTACCCTACTGATCAGCCCCACTGGGCCCAGCCTTGACCAGGGGAGGAGAAAGGGCCCAAGAGAGGCTTAGGTTGACCCTCTATATCCAGGGAGTCCCTAGGAATATGGTATGTGGGGCCAGCAGTGGCCTCTCACCTGGGGCTCAGTTAGAGGGAGGACAGGAGCTATGGGGCAGGAATGGGCAGAGGCAGGGCTGGCCTGAGCCACCCTCACAGCCTGGCCTGCTCAGGGCTGTGCGGCAACTTCAACGGGGACACGACGGATGACTTCATGACCAGCGTTGGCATCGCTGAGGGCACTGCCTCACTCTTTGTGGATTCCTGGCGGGCGGGGAACTGCCCGGCTGCACTAGAGCGAGAGACTGACCCCTGCTCCATGAGCCAGCTCAACAGTGAGTGGTGGCCCACCCTGCTGCAGCCAGTGTGCATCCCTGGGAGGGGTGTGGCTGCAATGGGGAAGGGACACTGATGGCCAGGACTGTTGTCCCCAGAGGTGTGCGCAGAGACCCACTGCTCGGTGCTGCTGAGGAAGGGTGCAGTATTTGAGAGGTGCCATGCCACAGTGAACCCCGCACCGTTCTACAAGGTAGGGGCCTATGGGGACATGGAGAGGGCGGCAGTGGAGGCCAGAGCAGCTGACACCTGAGAGCACCCGAGGGCATCCTGGAAGGTCTGGAGCCACACATACTGGGGTGTAGGGGCCCCTCGGCCAGCCCACAGCCAGTGCTCTGCCACAGAGGTGCGTGTATGAGGCCTGCAACTATGAGGAGACCTTCCCCCACATCTGCGCGGCGCTGGGCAGCTACGCACACGCATGCTCCTCGCGGGGCGTCCTGCTCTGGGGCTGGAGGAGCAGCGTGGACAACTGCAGTGAGTGCCCGGGGGGGCACAGGCAGGGTCCCAGGGCAGCACAGCCCCTCCCCGGCTGCCCTCAGGGTCCTGACTCTGAGGCCCCCTCACAGCCATCCCTTGCTCGGGCAACCGAACATTCAGCTATGACAGCCGGGCTTGCGGCCGTACCTGCCTATCGCTGTCAGACCGCACGGCGGAGTGCCAGCCCAGCGCTGTGCCTGTGGACGGCTGCAACTGCCCTGAGGGCACCTACCTGAACCACAAGGGCGAGTGTGTGCGCAGGGCCCAGTGCCCCTGTGCGCTGGAGGGTGGCAGGCTCATCCCGGCCGGGCAGTCCACAGTGATCGACGGCGTGGCTTGGTGAGGGGGCAAGGGATAGCTTGGGGGAGGGGGGGTGCGGCCCCAGTGGGAGGGCACAGGGCTTACTGTGTCTCTCCCCTGTAGCCACTGCACAGGTGGGCGGCTGAGTTGTCCCGGGCGGCCACAAATGTTCTTCGGTAAATAGGCACAGGCTGGCAGGGCAGGACGGGAGGCAGCCTTGGGTCCACATGATTCACGTACTCTCTTCCCCCCAGCTTCCTGCTCAGCCCTCAAGACATTTCAGTCCTGCAGCCAGTCCTCAGAGAACAAATTTGGAGCTGCATGCGCCCCCACGTGCCAGCTGCTGGCCACGGGCACACCCTGTGTAAGGGCACCTACAGCACTGTGGGGGGGCCGCCTAGCCAGGGCATGCCTGGGGGGAGCCCAGAGGGGCAGAGCAGGGCAGTGAGGGTGATGGAGAGATACCAGGGTCTCAGAAGTACCCAGGACTGGGGGCAGTGGCAGCTGAGGCTTCCCTCCTTACAGGTGCCCACCAAGTGTGAGCCTGGCTGCATCTGCGCAGAGGGGCTCTATGAGAATGCCAGCGGGCAGTGCGTGCCACCTGAGGAGTGCCCGTGTGAGTTTGCAGGCACCTCCTACCCAGGGGGGGCCAAGCTCCACACTGACTGCAGGACCTGGTGAGCCAAAGCCCCACCCCGGAGACCCTGAGCCACCCCTGGGCCATCTGGCACAGGCAAGGCGTCCTGAGCCCAGAGGTGGGGAGCCTTGAGGGTGGGAGCCCTGCATGTGGGGAGCCCCTGAGTTGGGGAACCCTGTGGGTGGGAAGCCCTGTGGATGGGGAGCCCTGGGTGTGGGGAACCCTGGAGGTGGGAAGCACTGTGGCTGGGAAGCCCTGTGGGTGGGGAGCTCCATGGATGGGAAGCCCTGGAAATGGGAAGCCCTGGAGGTGGTGAGCCCTGTGGGTGGGGAGCCCTGGACTTGGGGAGCCCTAGACGGAAGAAGCCCTGTGGGTTCAGAGCTCTGTGGGTTTGGAGCCCTAAATGTGGGGAGCCCTGGAGGTACAGATGTTCCCCTGAGAAACCCAGGGCCAATGCCTGGAGTGGGGGAGGGCTGCAGGCCCCATACACACCCACCATCCCTGCAGCTCCTGCTCGAAGGGAAAGTGGACATGCCAGCAGAGCCCCCACTGCCCATCCACCTGCGCCCTCTATGGAGAGGGCCACGTGGTCACTTTTGACGGCCAGCGCTTTGTGTTTGACGGCAACTGCGAGTACATACTGGCCACGGTAACCTCCGGGGCTGTGGGGAGCTGAGGACCAGAGGGGCCAGCCCCCAGGGCTCCTCCTCAGCACCCCCTCCCTGCAGGACGGCTGTGGCACCAACGATTCTCAGCCCACCTTCAAAATCCTGACGGAGAATGTCATCTGTGGGAGGTCGGGGGTCACGTGCTCCCGGGCTATCAAGATCTTTTCAGGGGTGAGCAGTGGGGCAGGGCCTTACAAGGCAGGAAGGGTGGAAGGACCCACTCCACCAGCCACACATGATGGAGAATGAGGGAGGGATACCGTCTCCACTTACTGGCTTGACACCCAGGACTAGTGGCTGCTGGACCTGCCCGAAGCAGGGAGCAGGGCACCTGGGAAGCCTGAGCCTCAGCCCTCAGCCCTGTTTCTGTGCACACCAGAACCTTCTGCCCAGAGCTGGCTCTCAGTAGGTGGCCTAGGGGACTGCAGGGGGGTAGGCAGCCCTGTGATGGCCCTGCTCCACAGGGCCTGTCCATTGTGTTGGCGGATGGCAACTGCGCAGTCACGGGGGAAGACCCCCACGTGCACCTGCGGGTGAAGCCCAGCTCCCTGAACCTCATTCTGGACATTAGCATCCCAGGAAGGTACAGCCTGACTCTCATCTGGAACAAGCACATGACCATCTTCATCAAGATTGACCGTGCCTCCCAGGTACCTGCCAGGGCCCCATGTGGTCTCAGGTGGGGCAGGTGCCCGCAGCCCACGGACCCGACCCTGACGCCAACACCCACTTGCAGGACGCCCTCTGTGGCTTATGTGGCAACTACAATGGGAACATGAAGGATGACTTTGAGACGCGCAGCAAATACGTGGCCGCCAATGAGCTGGAGTTCGTGAACTCATGGAAGGAGAGCCCCCTGTGCGGGGACGTGAGCTTCTTGGCGGAGCCCTGCAGCCTCAATGCCTTCCGCCGCTCCTGGGCTGAACGCAAGTGCAGCATCATCAACAGTCAGACTTTCGCCGCCTGCCACAGCAAGGTGGGCCCCACGGCAGGGGTCCCTGACTGTGGGAGCGCTGCTGCCATTAGGCAGGGGTGCCAGGCCATGCTCCAGCCCAGGTGGGGAAGCAGGAGGAGGGTCTCCCACGGCAGGGCCACAGATTGGCCAGGGACCAGGTGGTACAGGTGGTAGTAAGGTCTAGACTCGCTGCTGGAGAGGAGGGTCCCCCACCGCCTTCTGGGCACCACGGGGTGTTTGGTGCTCTGCAGCCTCTCAGGCGATGCTCTGTGTGGTCCCAGTCCCTGGGAGCTGAGTGGTTATGGAGGAGGTATGAGGATGGTGTGGGACCTCCCCCAGGGCTGTGAGGGCTGGGGAGGAGGGAGCGCCAGCCAGTGCTGAGGCCCCGTGCGGGCCACTGGCATGCAGCACGGAAGTGTGGTGGGGTCAGAGGGGCTGCAGTGTGCCCCGCACATCTTGACTCACTATGGGTCTGGAGGCAGGAGGGAGGGATGCCACGTGCACACACTCATCCAACCCCTGGGGCCACAAAGCCTGGCACCTGGCCATAACAGGGAGGCCAAACACTAACTGGCAGCTGGTCCCACAGGTGTACCACTTGCCCTACTATGAGGCTTGTGTGCGTGACGCCTGCGGGTGCGACACGGGCGGGGACTGTGAGTGTCTATGCGACACGGTGGCCGCCTATGCCAAAGCCTGCTTGGATAAGGGTGTGTGCGTAGACTGGAGGACTCCCACTTTCTGCCGTGAGTGACCCCCCTAACCACTACCCCACCCTCCAGGTGGCCACTGATGGTGGCCGCAGGGCTGCTCTGTTCCCTGCACCCAGCCCTGGAGGGAGGCTGCCGGAAGAACCTGAGCCTTCCGTGCCCATGTCTGCCCCACTCTGCGTCCTGAGTCAGGGCGGGGGCCCCCGACTGACGGTGCCCTTCCTCGCAGCCATCTACTGTGACTTCTACAATACCCACACGCAAGCAGGCGGCGGTGGGGAGCTCCAGTACACAAAGGAGGCCAACTGCACATGGCACTACCAGCCCTGCCTCTGCCCTGGCCAGCCAGAGAGCCTCCTGGACAACAACATAGAAGGTATCAGCAGTCAGGACATGGCACAGGACAGCGAGGGGGGCTCGTTCATTCACGCACATGTATGCATTCATCTGGCAGTGTGTCCTGAGCACTTCTGTGCTCCAAGCCCGGTTCCGGCTTAGGGACATGGTCTTACATAAAACAAACCGCCCCAACCTCCTACATCTTCCCTTCTAGACAAGGGGAGATGCTTGAAAACAAAATAAGGAAGCAGAAAGCACGGTCAGGCAACCACAAGAGCAGAGTCAGGCAAGTGGGTATGCAGGAGAGCAGGGCATCTGTGGCATGGAGCCAGCGGGTCAGCCCTGGCAAGGGCAGACGCTGAGATGAGGACTCCAAGGAGGTGAGGAAGACGGTGGGGCCCTTGTAAGGCCCGTGGTGGGCCCGCTGCTCAGAGGCAGGCTTCCTGGGGTTAAGAAGCTGGGTGGCGGTAAGGTGGAGGGCCAGCACAGGGGCAGGGAGGCTGCAAGGTAGCGTGCATTGGCCAGACTGGGTAGGTTTGCACATGGTGCTGGCTCCTGAAGAGGGAAGGGCCGGTGTCTCCAGCCAGCAGTGTTTGTAGAGAGCAGTGCAGGTGTTTGGATGGGGAGGTGTCCCTACCAGCAAGCAAGAAACAGAGGAGGGAAGGAGCGACGGGGGTGTGGTCTTGGTGTGTGCCACACCTTTGGGGGGCAAAACACAATTGTAGGAGGGACTTTACCCAACAAATGCAATCAGTGTAACATGGTTTCTTATACCCTCAATGAATCCCCAATAAAAAAAAAAAAAAAAAAAAAAAAAAAAAGAATCACAGAGGAGGGTCCCATGTTGGGTCCATTCCAGAGGAGTACAAGAGAAGGGTGGGGCCCAAGCCAGAGGGTCTTGGCTGGGAAGAGGGGCCAGTGAGGCTGCTGTGGCCAAGGAGTCTGCCTCGAGTGTCATGGGTTAAGACATGGTGGGGCAGAGCTCCAGCTCACTGAGACTGGCTGTCCCCACCCCAGGCTGCTACAATTGCTCCCAGGACGAGTACTTCGACCACGAGCGTGGATCATGTGTGCCCTGTGGTGAGTCTGGTCAGCTGCCCCCACCAGGCCCTCAAGGCAGCCTGAGCTCCTGGGGCCTCGGGTGTCCCCATCTCCATCCTGGGCCTGCCATGCCCCCCACCCCAGGCTGAGGGGTGAACAGTAGGAGCCTTCCCCCGAAGGAAGGGGCACAGCAGCCCCTCTGCTGCTGGCACCCAGCCCCCAGCCCTGCCTTCAGTGGGCATCTCTGGTGCAGGTTCCCTGGGACAGGGAGGTTGCATGGGTGTGGGTGACTAACTGACCACCCCTCTTCTTGCAGTGCCGCCCGCCACGCCGTGGCCACCCACCACAGGTGACTGCATACGTTCTAGGTGCCAAGGTGACAGCCTGGCAGGAGCCCAGCCTCTGCCTGTGGGTGGGGACGGGTATGGACAGCCCTGTGCTGTCTCTTGGTTTGGCCGAGAAGTCAGAGGTGGGGGCCAGGCCTGGCTTAGCTCCTGGCTGATCCCCAGCTTGCTCTGTGGCTCTCACTGGACGTGCCACAGATTACAAAGTGGGGCCTTGACCAGGGAGGCCAGCCATGAGGGAGCCTGGCAGGAGCCCATGCTGCCCTCTGGGGCCATAGGCCAGCTGTCCCCTTGTGCACAGCCACCAGCACATCCAGTCCAGGGTCCTACAGGGCTTTAGAGCTCAGAGGGCAGGAGAGGACATTCCCCCAAACTGTGTGCAGGTGCTCCTCTGCCTACTCAAATGACACATGCCCCACCCAGGCTATCCAACCACGGAAGTCCAGCCCACCACAGTAACCCACAGCACCACTGGGCATCCCAGCACCCCTGAGTCCCGGCCGAGTCCCTCCCAAACACCCCAGCTTCTGACCACACTCATAGCCAGGCCCTCAGGCCTTTCCACCAAGGCCACGGTCTCTTCAGGCCCCATGTAACTCACCTCCAGCTCAGCCCCCAGATGACTGCTTGAGGAAGGGGTCTGAGGTAGGGCAGGGCAGGGACGTTCCTGTGGAGCATCTGAATTCCCAGTGCTCTGAGCAAAGCTGGAGACTTGTCAGAAAAAGGTTTGTAAAAGACGCACTGACCATGAGTATGGCCACTCCTCACCCTCTGACATAGGACTGGCAGGCTGGGGATAGGGCCTCCCTGCACCTGGCCATGTGCCCCTGCAGCACCCTCCACTGCCAGGGATCCTAGAGGGTCTCCTAAGAGTGAAGGGGGACAGAGGGGTGGCCAGCAGCCCACATGTGCACCAGGCCACTGGTCCAGGACTGAGGCCAACATGGCCAGGCAGACTGTGGGAGGCCATGGGAAATGCAAGAGGAGTTGTCCCCAAGGACACTGAATCCAGAACAACAAAAGGGTCCCTGGAACATGGCAGAGGTTACAAACCTCAGACACAAGCCTAGGGAAATGCAGACAGAGCCACAGCGGTGTCCTTGGGGGGTGTCTACTACAGAGTCTTCCAGAACCACCACGGTTGTCACCCCACGCACAACAGTGCCAGCACCAACAGCAACAAGAGCAACAATGTCTCAGGCCACCACCCAGCCCACAGCATCCTCTCTAAGTCCAGCCACAAAGTTGACGGCTCAGTCCACAATGTGGACAACAGTGTCACCTGAAACCTCAGCAGTATCGGGGACCAGCCCGAGGATGGGTGAGTCACAGGGCTGTTGGGTGGCAGAGGACACAGAGCACAGGGCCCACCACCAGGCCTCACCCCGGTCAGAAGGCAGACCTGGTGTTTCACAAACAGCAGAAGCAGTAGCAGGAGTACCAGTGAAGCTGCCACACACAAGCCAGAGGGACCACAGGGGCCAGGCAGGGACAGACACTTGAGATGGAAAGGGGGATGCAAGCCAGTTACCAGCCGCAAATGCACAGACACGCTGAGAGCAAAAAGGACACCAGGAAAGCCTAAGGACAGACTGTCAGCACCAAGAATGGCCACAGCAAGTCCCCAACAGGACAGGAAAGCATGAGGCCAGCCAGGGCCTCAACAAGTGAGGAACCCAAGGGAAAAATGAGGACTCAGGGGAGTGGGGTGGGTGGGCTGAGAATGACCCTGTCCACTCCCCACACAGAGTCTACCAACCAGGCATCAACAGGCCCAACTGCGCACCAGACACCAGATAATACGGGGCCAGCAACGAGCTCAAAGACCACCAGAGGGATCACCACTCACCCAGGCCAGACAATAAGTCCCCCGGAAACAGGGACCCAAATACCTCAGACACTTAACCCAGAATATTCAACACGCCACCAACCCACGATCTCTGTGACGTCCACTCCACAAAGCATGAAGACACCTTCTGCGACGTCCTTCAAGACCACCAGCACCCCTCCAACACCACCGCACCCCCACACCACACTTCCCACTCATGCTCCATCAAGCTCTACTTTCTCAGCCACTCCAACAGCTCACCAAGGCAGCACCTCAACACACGCAGAGACTCCCACTTCCACCTCCACCCCAATGTCTACAGCCACCAGGCTCCCAACTACAACAGTGCAGGCCACAGGCTCGACCTCGCCATTCACTGCAACCAGCCAACCCCTGAGCCCCTTCACCACAGACAAAACCTTCTCCTCCCCCAGTTCACAAACTGCCTCCACATCCAACCACCAACACACTACTTCCACTGCCACCATCACCACCAAACTCACAACTTCTGCCATTGGACATACAATGGTCCAGAGCACCACCCCAACAAACAGCCGTCCACACACTCCCCACACCACACACACCCCATCCACGGGCGCTCCCCCCTCCACTCCACATACCACGGGGCCATCTACTGGAACATCATTCAAGACCACCAGCACCTCTCCAACACCACCGCACCCCCACACCACACTTTCCACTCACGTTCCATCAAGCTATACCTCCTTCATCACTCAAACAGCTCACCAAGGCAGCACCCCAACACACTCAGAGATACTCACTTCCAACTCCACCCCAATGTCTACAGCAACCAGGTTTCCAACTACAACCCTGAAGGCCCCAGCCTCAACCTCACCATTCATAAGGACCAGCCAACCCCAGAGCCCGTTCACCACCGCCAAAACCTCCTCCGCCCAGCACTCACAAACTGCCCCCACCTCCGCCCACCAACCCACCACTACCCACGCCACCAGCATCACCCCCAAGTTCACCACTGCTGACACTGGACCTACCATGGTCCAGAGCACCATCCCCCCCCATAGCCTTCCACAAACTCCTCGCACCACACACTCTCCATCCACAGGCTCTCTCCCTACCA